>SJYA01001694.1:303962-385001 GCA_006410615.1 Neotragus moschatus | reverse complement strand
ACAAAGAGTCAGGCATGACTGAACATACATACACAGCCTGATACATCGGCAACTCTGCTGTGAAGGTCCACATCTACAATTCTGTGCTTTCCTATATGGTAGCCACAAGCTATATTAGCTACTTAACATTAAACGAAATTAAATCTTCAACACCTCAGTCACACTGGCCACATTTCAATTGCTTGATACCAACATGTGATTAGTGGCTCCTATATTTGCAGAAAGGACATTTCCATCCTCGCAGAAAGTTCTTTTGGATGGTGCTGATCTATTGAATGAGGATAATATCATCTGGGCTTCCCTAGTAGCTCAGATGGTAAAGAATCTGCTTGCAATGCATGAGACCTGGGTTCGATCCATGGGTTGGAAAGATCCCCTGGAAAAGTAAATGGCTACCCACTCCAGTATTCTTTCCTAGAGAATCCCATGGACAGAGCCTGGCAGGCTACAGTCCTTGGGATTGCAAAGAGTCAGACACCACTAGTGACTAACACACACACACACAATACCATCTACCTCAGAGGCCTGTTATGGCAACTAAAAGAAATGTGTAAGGTGCTTAGATTAATACTTAGCATAGAGACATGCTTGATAAACGGAATTTGATATTATTCATGAGATAAAATTTTTAGAAGAAAGTGACTCTACTAAATTTAGTTTGAGGAATTCTCATGTAGAGTCTCTGAGTACAGGAGTAATTCTCAGCATCTCTCTTCCTGAGGCTGGGGTTGCAGGAAGCATTGAGGAGGATGAGGAGTTGGGTCCTTTCAGCGCCTTTTGCTCTGGGCACAGTCACAGGCATTTATGGAACCTGACTGCCTGCTGGTCGGGGGAAGGGAGGGTCTGGGGAGTGGGTTACTGGTTCCTTAAACCCAGAAAAGCTGAAGGAAGCAATGGGAGGAGCTTCTACAGTAGCANGGATGAGGAGTTGGGTCCTTTCAGTGCCTTTTGCTCTGGGCACAGTCACAGGCATTTATGGAACCTGACTGCCTGCTGGTCGGGGGAAGGGAGGGTCTGGGGAGTGGGTTACTGGTTCCTTAAACCCAGAAAAGCTGAAGGAAGCAATGGGAGGAGCTTCTACAGTAGCAAAGTGGATCAGGTTTAATTGTTAGAGAGAGAGGAGATAAGAAGAAGGAAGAGGTAGACAAAACGAGAGAGAGAACATAAACTACATGAGAAACAACTTTCCTTCTTCCTGTAGAAAGCCAAGCCTCATTTCATGTCCCCGACTCTCGCTCTGTTGCTGAACCTACCAAGCCTGAATGAGTACTTGAGGTAGAATGATATCCATGCTGGTTTAGCGGTTGCCTAGAGTATGATGCTTTCCTATTGTCTAGAAAACACAGAACGCAGAAACAGCCTAAGGAGCCTTGGTGCCACCCCAGCTGCTATATGCCTGAAGTTTANAGCCTGAATGAGTACTTGAGGTAGAATGATATCCATGCTGGTTTAGCGGTTGCCTAGAGTATGATGCTTTCCTATTGTCTAGAAAACACAGAACGCAGAAACAGCCTAAGGAGCCTTGGTGCCACCCCAGCTGCTATATGCCTGAAGTTTAGGGGATGCCAGTCAGGTCTCTGGCCAGGCACTGAGCAAGCTTTAGATTGGGAGGCACCCTTCTAACAGAGATAGACAGCAGAATGTGAGAGGAAAAGCACCCTGCACACTCCCTGCCAGCCTCATCTGGGCTCCCCAGATGGTTTCCTCTGACCCACATTTCTCCTTAGAAGTGTCTGCTGAAATTGGCTGAAGACTGAAGCTGAGACGACTGGACAGTGAAAGCCTAAGGAATCCTAGGGGATGGCCCCTGTAGCTGCTACACTATGCCATCCCTCTCAAATTANGCCTTGACGTACTCCTTTCTCGATTTGGAACCAGTCTGTTGTTCCATGTCCAGTTCTAACTGTTGCTTCTTGACCTGCATACAGATTTCTCAGGAGGCAGGTCAGGTGGTCTGGTATTATCATCTCTTGAAGAATTTTCCACAGTTTGTTGTGATCCACACAGTCAAAGTCTTTTGGCGTAGCCAATACAGCAGAAGTAGATGTTCTTCTGGAACTCTCTTGCTTTTTTTGATGATCCAACGGATGTTGGCAATTTGATCTTTAATTCCTCTGCCTTTTCTAAATCCAGCTTGAACATCTGGAAGTTCTCAGTTCACGTATTATTGATGCCTGGCTTGGAGAATTTTGAGCATTACTTTGCTAGCATGTGAGATGAGTATAACTGTGAAGTAGTTTCAGCATTCTTTGGCATTGCCTTTCTTAGGGATTGGAATGAAAACTGACTTTTTCCAATCCTGTGGCTACTGCTGAAATTTCAAATTTGCTGGCATATTGAGTACAGCACTTTCATAANGCTAGCATGTGAGATGAGTATAACTGTGAAGTAGTTTCAGCATTCTTTGGCATTGCCTTTCTTAGGGATTGGAATGAAAACTGACTTTTTCCAATCCTGTGGCTACTGCTGAAATTTCAAATTTGCTGGCATATTGAGTACAGCACTTTCATAACATCATCTTTTAGGATTTGAAATAGTTCAACTGGAATTCCATCACCTCCACTAGCTTTGTTTGTAGTGATGCTTCCTAAGGCCCACTTGACTTTGCACTCCAGGATGTCTGGCTCTAGGTGAGTGATCACACCATCATGGTTATCTGGGTGATGAAGATCTTATTTTTATATTTCTTCTGTTTATTCTTGTCACATCTTCTTACTATCTTCTGCTTCTGTTAGGTCCATACCATTTCTATCCTTTATTGTGCCCACCTTTGCGTGAAATGTTCCCTTTGTAACTCTAATTTTCTTGAAGAGATCTCTAGTCTTTCCCATTCTATTGTTTTTCTCTATTTCTTTGCATTGATCACTGAGGAAGGCTTTCTTATCTCTCCTTGCTATTCTTTGGAACTCTGAATTCAAATGGGTATATATTTCCTTTTCTCCTTTGACTTTAGCATCTCTTCTTTCTTCAGCTATTTGTAAGCCCTCCTCAGACAACCATTTTGCCTTTTTGCATTTCTTTTCCTTGGTCATGGTTTTGATCACAGCCTCCTGTACAACGTTAGGAAGCTCCATCCATAGTTCTTTAGGCTTTCATCTATCAGATCTAATCCTTTGAATCTATGTCACTTCCCCTGTATAATAGTAAGGGATTTGGTTTAGGTCATGCCTGAATGGTCTAGTTGTTTTCCCTACTTTCTTCAATTTAAGTCCGAATTTGGCAATAGGAGTTCATGATCTGAGCCACAGTCAGCTCCTGGTCTTGTGTTTGCTGACTGTATAGAGCTTCTCCATCTTTGGCTGCAAAGAATATAATCAATCTGATTTCGGTGTTGACCATCTGGTGATGTCCATGTGTAGAATCTTCTCTTGTACTATTGGAAGAGAGTGTTTGTTATGATCAGCACGTTCTCTTGCCAAAACTCTGTTAGCCTTTGAACTGCTTCATTTTGTTAGCCTTTGACCTACATAAGCTATGTAGACTATGAAATATCATAACCTCACAAACACTCATGATCCTACCACCAAGGTTATGAACACACCAGTACTTATGAAGGTACTTGTGCTTTCCTCTCCAAGAGGAGGCCAAAACCAGAATGTTGTATTTATCATTCTCTTGCTTTTATTGAAAAACAGGTTTATCACATATTTATGCATTTCTATATTGAATTATTTTACTTTTCCTTATTTTTCAGCTTTTAAAAATTATAGAGAGGAGTTCCAGTTCCTTTATGGCAATGTAAGAAGCCCCCTATACAATCCACCTGTCCTCCTGCATATAACTGTAACTATAACCTCTGGAAACAATAAAAACTGGGAATCTGAAAACAAAAGCTGGCAAATTGTACAGAGGAATCAAAACTTGGAGAAGAAACAAGCAGGAGGGTGAATTTTCAGGTCTTTGATTTTTCCCTCTCATACTTTTGCCATGACGACAGGGCTCAGTCATCAAGTGTCCTGGTACAGATAACTGAAGCTTTGATGGACACCCTGCTGTTTTTCTGGGAAAGGAAGTTCTACAGACCTGGGGGGAAAGACACTCAGGGAAAGAAGCCAAGAAGAGAGGGCACCAGAGAATGAGATTGTTTAATTACGTTAGCAAGCTTGTAGTTGTTTCAGCCCAGCCTATCTATATTATAGATGTGTGGTCCAGAGCCAAGTCAGTACAGCAGAGCTTTAAAGAAATAAATCGATATTTGAGTCACTTTGCACAGAAGGTAAGCTAGAAAGTATGCTCTGAACTTAATAAAATTGATTCCTGCTTCTAAAAATAATCAACATTCCCCAGAAGATTATAACAGAACACAAGATCTACCCAACATAACATCCACTTTGTCCAGAATATAATCTCAAACTTCTCAAAATAAAAGAACTAAGAAAAGGTGACTTATTTACAAGAGGAAACACAACTGACAGATGAGAATGTTGCAATGATCTAGATGCGGAAATTACAAAGGAAAGGTTTTAAAGCAACTACTGAACTATGCTCCATGCAATAAAGGAAAACGCACTAGAAATGAAGGATAAGGTAGGCAATCTCCATAGAGAAACAGAAGTTATTTTAAAAAAAGGAAACAAATAGAAGCTAAATTTTGAGTTGAAAAATATAAAATCTGAAATAAAGAATTCACTGGATGGGCTGAAGAGCAGAATGAAGGTGACAGAGGAAAGAATAAGTGGAATGAGGGAAAAGATCAATAAAAAGTATCCATCCCAAGAGCAGACAGAATAAAACACTGAAAATAAAGTAGAATATAACCACAGGGAGACACATGATGTAATATCAAAATGTCTGATTTATGTGTAATTGAAAATCCAGAAGGAGAAGGTCAAGATATCAGGGCAGAAAAAGTACCTGAAGAAATAATGGGCCCAAACTCTCCAAATTTGATGATAAGTTTATGAACTAGAGAAGCATGCAAAGTCAAGAAAACCATAACTAGACACATCATAATCAAGCTGTTGGAAACCAAAGATAAAGAAAGAAGTTAGAGAAAAGAAAGAAAAATTCATGAAAGAAGTTAGAGAAAAATAACACATTAAACAGAAAGGGAAAATGGAGACAATACTGACAAATTTCCTATCCAAAGCCATGGAGGACAGAAATCAGTGGAGCAACTTTAAAAGGCTGAAGGAAAGAAATGTCAACCTAGAATTCCATATCCAGTGAAAATTTCAAGAATAAAAATAAAGACATTTTAGATAAACAAAAGTGAAGAGACATTATACAGAGACATGTCTCAGAAGAAATAATAAAGGAAGTAATAAATAATAATGAACAGTAATAAATCATAAAAGCAAATAATAGGGAAAACTGAATTTTCAGAAACAGTATATAGTAAATATCTTAATAATATATAAGACTATTTTTCCTCTTAAATTAAGAATTTAAAAAATTGTGTAAAGCAAAAATTATAACATTATCAGGAGAGATTTTAAATATATGCAGGTATAATTCATATGATAACTATAACATCAGGAATAGTGCAAGGGAATTAAAGGGATGCATATGGTTGCAAATATTCTGCTTTTTAGAATGCAGTGGTACAAGAGAATGAGAAAGGTTAAGTATGTGCACTCTAATTCCCAGACAACCACTAACAAAAAGAGATATACCCAAAATCCAATAGGCAAAATGGAATACAAACACATATTCAAATAATCAACAGAAATCAATTAAAGTGGAAGAGTGGATAAAACAAATAAAATAGACCTAAATCCAACCATATTAATAATTAAATGTTAATTTAATTCCAGTAAAAGTCAGAGATTGACAGTAAGACTAAACTATTTTCTGCCTATTAAAGACATACTTTAAAGGCAAAGCCATAAATAATTTGAAAAAAAGTGGACAAAAAGTAATCATAAGAAGGCTGGTGTGAATGTTTTTAGCAGATTGATTAGTCAGATCTCATAACAAAGAATATTACCAGGGATAAAATTACCAGGGACATTTAATATTGGTAAAAACACATCAGGAAGAAATAAAATCATAAATGTGACCTAGTAATAGAAACTGAAAATATATAAATCAAAATTTAACAGAAGTAAAGGAAGACAGGAATAATACCACAATTACAGTGAAATTTCAACGTGCATTTTTCATCATCTAGTAGACAAACTAGACAAAAACACTAGTGAAACAGAATATCTGAATAACACAATCCATCATCTCAGTCTAATTGACATATATACTACTTTATACATATAAAGTATAGTATATACTTTCTTTGCAAGCATGTGATACATAATCACCAAAGTAAACAATATGCTGAGCCATAAAACACTATTATTTCCAAGGATGGAACCTCGTAGAGTATTCTTGAACCACAACAGAATTAAAATTAGAAATTAATAACAATGTTTAAGAAAACCCCAAATATCCAGAATTAAACACATTTCTAAATAATCGTGAGTCAAAGGTGATATCATAAGGGAATTAAGAAAACTCAAAAGAAGTAGAAGGCAGTAAATAAAGACAAGAGCAGAAATGAATGAAGGAGAAAAACAGTAGAGAAAATGAACAAAGCAAAAGCTGCTTCTTTGAAAACATGAACAGAATTGACAAACCCAAAGTCAAAAAGAGTGAGAACACAAATCATCAATATCATCACTGATAAGAGTTCTTTCTCATCACAGATCTTATAAACATTAGAGATCTCTATGGTTTTTCCTGTGGTCATGTATGGATATGAGAGTTGGACTGGGAAGAAGGCTGAGTACTGAACAATTGATGCTTTTGAACTGTGGTGTTGGAGAAGACTCTTGAGAGTCCCTTGGACTGCAAGGAGATCCAACCAGTCCATTCTGAAGGAGATCAGCCCTGGATGTTCTTTGGAAGGAATGCGGTTAAAGCTGAAACTCCAGTACTTTGGCCACCTCATGCGAAGAGTTGACTCATTGGAAAAGACTGTGATGCTGGGAGGGATTGGGGGCAGGAGGAGAAGGGGATGACAGAGGATGAGATGGCTGGATGGCATCACCAACTCAATGGAGGTGAGTCTGAATGACCTCCAGGAGTTGGTGATGGACAGGGAGGCCTGGCATGCTGCAATTCATGGGGTCACAAAGAGTCGGACACGACTGAGCGACCGAACTGAACTGAACTGATGAGATACTATGAGCAAGTTAAGGCCAACAAATTTATAAGTTATATGACATGGATAAATTTCTTGAAAAATATAAAATAAAAATATAAATTTATCAAAGTTGACAGAAGAACCTAAATAACCCTATATCTAATCAAGAAGCTGAATATGTTATCAAAAGCTTTCCCCCAAAGAAACTCCCAGACTTAGGTGGTTTCACTAGTGAATTCTATTATACCGTCAATGGAAAATAGCACTAAGATTATAGGCTTCTTCAGAAGTGAGCGGAGAAGGGAAACGGTGCTGAATGTATTTTGTCAGGACAGCATGACACTGACAACCAAGCCTTATGGAGGATCCACCCCTACCCTGCCCCTCACCAAATTATGAATCAGCATCCCTCATGACCAGAGATGGCAAAGACCCTTAAAAATTTTTAGCAAACCAAATCCAACAATGTAAAAAAGAAAAAAGGGTAATACATCAAGACTAAGTTGAATTATTTTAGGAATGTAAGGCTGGATTAACACTTTAAAAATTCAGTGTAATAAACATATTAAAAGGCTAAAAAGAAAACTAATAATTGAATTACAATTATTTCACAAAATTCAACATATACCTATGCTAGAAACTTTCAAAGGAAAGTTACCTATAAAAAGTAGGTTACCTCCTCAAACTGATGAAGGACATCTATGAAAAACCTACAGCTAAAATCATACTTAATGATGGAAGAATGTCTTTTTCCCTTTTGATCACAATCAAGGCAAAGATGCCCACTGTCACCACTTTTAGTTAACACTGTACCAGAGGTCCTGGCCAGTTCAATAAGAAAATAAAAAGCAAAAGTCCGTTCTATACATCTGTGTCTCTTTTGCTGTCTTGTAAAGTAAAATAAAGTAAAAATAAAAAAAGAAAATAAAAAGCAAAAATATTGGAAAGAAAAAAAGATCAGCAAGAAGAAAAAAATGATCTCTATTTGATATTTGGATTTCAGAAACAGAATCTACAAAATAATTATTAGAATTAATAATTGAATTTGAGGTCACAAGACACAAACTGCAAATAATAGGAAAATAGTGGCATTTTATTATATATGCTTGGGGAAAAACTTGACTAAAAACATCCAAGCTCTCCATATCAAAATTACAAAATATTGTGACAAGAAATTAAATAAGACCTAAATAAA
Source organism: Neotragus moschatus (assembly GCA_006410615.1). Taxonomy (NCBI): domain Eukaryota; kingdom Metazoa; phylum Chordata; class Mammalia; order Artiodactyla; family Bovidae; genus Neotragus; species Neotragus moschatus. Next base: position 376,728 of record SJYA01001694.1, on the reverse strand, counting down.
CAGAAAGATAGATCAGGTTCATTGATTAGATGGCTAAGTATTACAGTTCTTCCAAAAGATTCAATAAAATCCCAACCAAAATTCTAGCATGCTCTTTTTTTAGAGATTAATAAGCCTATTCTAAAATTTGTATCTAAACACAAAAAGCCTAGAATAACCAAAGAATTTTTTAAAAGGAAAACATTGGAGGATTTAGCCAACTTAACTTTAAAACTTGTTATAAAGATACAGTATTGGCAAAAAGACAGATGAATAGATCAACGTGGCAGAGTAGAGAATCCAGAAATAGACCAAAACATATGTGGTCAATTAATTTTTGTCCAGATTCCTAAGCAATTCAACAGGGACAGAAATGTATTTCAAAAAGTGATGCTAGAGCAACAAGATATTCACTTGGGGGAAAAAAGTAAACACAAACCCTTCCTCATACAATACACACAAAATCCAATCAAGAGGATCACAAAGATATTTTGGAAGAAAATATAGAAAATATTTGCAATCTTGGGGTCTTTTATACACAAAAATATGAGCCTTATAAGAAAAAAAATGGATAAATAAAACTTCATCAGAAGTGTAAAAGACACCATTAACAAAAATGCAAACCATGACCAGAAGAAAAATATTCATATGAAGCACATATGTTAGGCAAAGGACTTGTATCAGCTCAGTTCAGTCGTTCAGCTGTGTCCGACTCTTTGCCACCCCATGAACCACAGCACGCCAGGCCTCCCTGTCCATCACCAACTACCAGAGTTTACCCAAACTCATGTCCATTGAGTCAGTGATGCCNGTACTCCTTTTCCTATTTGGAACCAGTCTGTTTTTCCATGTCCAGTTCTAACTGTTGCTTCCTGACCTGTGCATAGGTTTCTCAAGAAGCAGGTCACGGGGTCTGGTATTTCCATCTCTTTCTGAATTTTCCACAGATTATTGTGATCCACACAGTCAAAGGCTTTGGCATAGTCAATAGAACAGAAATAGATGTTTTTCTGGACCTCTCTTGATTTTTTGATGATCCAGTGGATGTTGGCAATTTGATCTCTGGTTCCTCTGTCTTTTCTAAAACCAGCTTGCACATCTGGAAGTTCACGGTTCANTGTGATCCACACAGTCAAAGGCTTTGGCATAGTCAATAGAACAGAAATAGATGTTTTTCTGGACCTCTCTTGATTTTTTGATGATCCAGTGGATGTTGGCAATTTGATCTCTGGTTCCTCTGTCTTTTCTAAAACCAGCTTGCACATCTGGAAGTTCACGGTTCATGTATTGCTGAAGCCTGGCTTAGAGAATTTTGAGCATTTCTTTACTAGTGTGTGAGATGAGTGCAATTGTGTGGTGGTTTGAACAATCTTTGGCATTGTCCAATTTATGTTGTCATATGAAAGCAACAGGAAAAGAAATCCCAAATATATAAAAATCCAACAAGCCAAATAACAGTAAGTAATGGCTAAGATGGATGGGCTATTAACCCTTCTATATATTTCTGAAATGATAAATTGCCAAAGTTCTTGCGCTATTTTAATTATTTCTACAATGTAGTTTTAATAAAATCTAATTTATATAGACATTGATGTGTTATGCAATCACACTAAGAACACACAAATCATCATAAATGATATTAATGTTACTAATGAAGCAATGTTACAATATTGGTAGGAAAGGTAATGAGACAGCTTACCAATACTGACTGTTAATAGATAAGCATTTAGAAGTCAATGACATTGTTATGTATTGGTAATAATTAGTTAGCAATCATTCACTCAAGACCATAATGAAAAAGACATTGTATTACAGTTACCAAAATACTGAATAGCTTATAAAAATTATTTATTAATTAGAAGAAAGTCTTCAAGCCAAAAGCTTTCCCATAAAGTTAACAAAAAATAAAAATAAAACAATATTATTATTGAAGAATGTGATATAATCAAGTAAATTTATATAATAATAGCTGACACTACCCACTGGAAGAACATTCTCAAAATAAATAATAGCTGATCCTTTAGTGAGAGGGCCTGACATCATTACTTTTCACCTAGAATCCAACCCAACTTAACCTAAAATTGGGTGCATATCTGTGTTAGCTAATTGGATTTCTTCAGAGAAAATAGTAACCTTCTCATATCAGTGTAATAGTAGGTAGTTTTACCAATTGCAGCAAGGAACCGGCCTTAGTTGGACTCCTTCACTCTCACAGAACCCAGGAGATGAGGTGCCATCTCCCTTGATGTTTACATTTCAAAGAGATGGCTCCCAGGTTCTTGATAAAGATAGTCCCAGTTTAAAAAGTTTGACAAAGTGCCTATCTAGTCTTCAAAAGGATTTATATGCATTTCAAAGAAAGGAAAAAGTACTTATAATTACAACTTTGCTAAGATAAGTTCTCTGAGGAAAAAAGAGAGGGAGAAATCCCTTCCTTTATTTTAATAGGTGGGATTAAGCCTCTTCCTTATTTTTAATTTGTATGTGTCCTTATATTCCTCAAGCTTCAACTCTTAAAGCAATTGAAGAATTAAAAAGAAAATATAAACAAAGGAAATAAAATTATTTATCACTAAGAATGAGTAAATTATGTTGAACCAGGAAATGACATATGGAAAAACTACCATATATCAGAAATTTATAATTCAACATATATAAAATACTGTGCAATCTCATGAAAATGTTCAATTTTTAAATATGTATTATCAAACCAAATAAGAAATCCCAAAACTTTTAAACTGAAAGGCTATTCAAACTTCTCTTTAATAAAAGAAGTTGTTATTGTTCAGTTACTATGTCATGCTTTACTCTTTGTGACCCCATGTACTAAAGCATGCCAGGCTTCCCTGTCCTTCTCTATCTCGCAGAATTTGCTTAAACTCATGTCCATAGAGTCGGTAATGCCATCCAACCACCTCATCCTCTGTTGCCCTCTTCTCCTCCTGCCCTCAATCTTTCCCAGCATCAGGGTCTTTCCCAGTATCAAGGTCTTTTCCAAAGCAATGGCTCTTCTCATCAGGTGGCCACAATGAGTTTCAGCTTCAGCATCAGTTCTTCCAGTGAATATTCAGGATTTAATTCCTTTAAAATAGACTGCTTTGATTTCCTGGCTGTCCAAGGGAAACTCAGGAATCTGGTTATCCATGATGGGAGAAAGAGCTTATATATCAAGAATCAAGATAGGGGAATAAAAGGACATGTGTTCATCTCCCGCAAGAACACCAAAATCACAAATAGCTGTTGAACAATCATCAATAGGAAGCTGTTGGAATCCACCAAAAAAAGATATCCCGTGTCCAGGGACAAAGGAGAAACCATAACTAGATGATAGGAGGAGTGCAATCACATTAAAATCAAACCTCATACTCACTAGGTGGGCAACCCACGAACTGGAGAACAATAATAACAAAAAAATTCTCACACTGTTGCAAAGGTTCTAGGCCCCACAGCAGGCTTTCCAACCTGGGAATCTTGCAAAGGGACTGCATATCCCCAAGAAATCTGACTTATAAGGATAGCAGGATTTGATTACAGAACTTCAGTAGGACTGTGGGAAACAGAAACTCTTGGAGGGCACAAACAAAATGCTTGGCAACACTCAGGGGGAACTCAGGGGGAAGGAGCAGTGACTCCACAAGAGACTGAGCCAGACCTGACTGTGAATAATAAATAGAGTAGTCAACATTAAATAATTATCACTAACTCAATGGAGATGAATTTGAGCAAACTCTGGGAGACAGTGGAGGACAGAGAAGCCTGGTATGCTGTTCAGTTCAGTTCAGTCGCTCAGTTGTGTTCAAACCCATGAACAGCAGCATGCCAGGCCTCCCTGTCCATCACCAACTCCCGGAGTTTACCCAAACTCATGTCCTTTGAGTTGGTGATGCCATCCAACCACCTCATCCTCTGTCATTCTCTTCTCCTCCTCTCCTGCCTTCAATCTTTCCCAACATCAGGGCCTTTTCAAATGAGTCAACTCTTCGCATCAGGTGGCCAAAATATTGGAGTTTCAGCTTCAGCATCAGCCCTTCAAATTAACACCCAGGACTGATCTCCTTCAGGATGGACTGGTTGAATATCCTTGCAGTCCAAGGGACTCTCAAGAGTCTTCTCCAACAGCACAGTTCAAAATCATCAATTGTTCTGCTCTCAACTTTCTTTATAGTCCAACTCTCACATCCATACATGAGTACTGGAAAATCCATAGCCTTGACTAGACAGACCTTTGTTGGCAAAGTAATGTCTCTGCTTTTTAATATGCTGTCTAGGTTGGTCATAACTTTTCTTCCAAGGAGTAAATGTCTTTTAATTTTGTGGCTGCAATCACCATCTACAGTGATTTTGGAACCCAAAAAATTAAAATCAGCCACTGGTATGCTGTAGTCCATGACATCTCAGACAGTAGGACACAACTTAAAGACTGAACAACAATGACAATTTTTTTAAACTTTTAATATCATCTAATTTATTATTGGTTTATAACATTATATGTTTTATGTGTGCAATACTGTATTTTGGCACTATAAACTACAGTGTGGTCACCAACCAATGTTTAGTTTCCACCCATCATCATACAGTTGATGTTTTTTTATCCATTTTTGCCACTCTCCATTCCCCCCTCACCTCCTTAGTAACAACTACTCTGTTCTTTCTAGCTTGTTTCTTTTAGCATGAGAGCTTCAAGGTCAAACATTGCAAACGGAAGGATTTCACTTTTTTTTTTTTTNCACATTCCAAGATGTCTGGCTCTAGGTGAGTGATCACACCATTGTGATTATCTGGGTCGTGAAGATCTTTTTTGTATAGTTTTTCTGTGTATTCTTGCCACCTCTTCTTAATATCTTCTGCTTCTGTTAAGTCCATACCATTTCTGTCCTTTATTGAGCCCATCTTTGATTGAAATGTTCCCTTTGTATCTCTAATTTTCTCTAAGAGATCTCTAATCTTTCCTAGACTATTTTTTCCCCTCTATTTCTTTGCAATGATCACTAAGAAAGGCTTTCTTATCTCTCCTTGCTATTCTTTGGAACTCTGCAATCAAATGAGTTTCTCTTTCCTTTTCTCCTTTGCTTTTTGCTTCTCTTATTTTCACAGCTATTTGTAAGACCTCCTCAGAGAGCCATTTTGCTTTTTTGCGTTTCTTTTTCTTGGGGATGGTTTTGATCCCTGTCTCCTGTACAATGTCACGAATCTCTGTCCATATAGTTCATCAGGCCCTCTGAATACATAAAGAACTCATAAATAAAATAATAAAAGGAAGATAATCCATTCAAAATTATTCAAAAAGATCTGATCAGACATTTTACCAAGAAGTATACAAAAACAGGCAATAACCAAAATGAAAAATGTTCCATATCTTGTTAAATGGACATTAACACCACAATGAGACAGCACCATACATGCAGTAGAAAGACTGAAATTAAAATATTGACTATACTAAGTATTGGTGAGGCAAAATGGAACGGCTGGAACTTTAACATACTATTGGTGCGTATGTGAAATGATATGCCTACTGAGTGGGATTTCTGGGTTTCACTTGTGCATATATTCAACTTCACTACATATGCCTCAGTATTTTCTGAGGTGTTAACAATTTATAATCTCACCAGTGATGTAAAAGAGTTCCTGTTGCTCTGTCTCCTCATTAATGCTGCATATTGGCAGGATTCTTATCTGTATCTATCCGGTGGGAGCGGAATGGCAACCCCTTGCGGTCTTAATTTATGTCTCCCTGAAAGTACCGAGCATCTTTCAATAAGTTTATTCTTGTGCTCCCTCTTGTATGAGATGAATAGTCACATCTATGCCTATCTGTCTGTAAGTTTTATTTTTCTTACGGACTTGGAGGCACTCTTTATTTACTCTGGATATTTCTCTTTTGTTGGTCATATGTGTTGCAAACGTCTTCTCCCAGTTGGTGGTTTATTTTTTTTTACCTCCTTTATAATGTCTTTGGATGAACAGAGCTATTCATTGTATACAAATATAAACATGTTATGAATCTTTGCTTAAAGTTTAATTTTTATAAATTGAGCCATATGTTAATTCTTATGGAAACTTAATTTAAGAAACTCGGTGAGAGTTTCTCATTTTAAAAACAGGAAGTTCATTTGTAATTTACACATTCATTCCCCGAAGTATTGATTAAAAATTTTTATGGCCCTATAATAATGTTTTTAAGAAGTATGATATTCACAGCAAAACTCTGAAATGAACTTGTAAAGAAACACTATGATATTCATAGCAAAATTCTGAAATGAACTTGTAGAAAAACACTTTGAGTACTTAGGAAACGGTGTGTGTTTTTCTAGAGGCAGATAGTGCCTTACCAAAATCAATCATTTAACTTTCTCTCTCTTTTCCTTTTTTTTTTTTAAATTCTAACATTAGACTTCCAACTTTAGAATAATAGGAGAATACCATATATACGGTAATATATATATGATTGATTTATATACATATAGATGATAAAATATATTGATTTTTTAAAATTGTTCAATAAAAAGCATCCTTTATTCCTTATATACAAGATGGTAAAATCAAGCTAGACTGAGTAGGTTGTATGTATCCTGTAGTATTATATAGAAGTACAGTGCAGTATAGCACAGTAAAGTAAAATATAATAAAATATAATTCACAGTTTGAACCAGAAATCACAGATGAATGATTTCAGATTATCTTGGAATCATCGTATTGTAATAGTCAGAAAACTCTGTCCCTTGCACTATTTTTATCTCGGTCCTGGATGAAGATGTTGAAGTGAAAAGGAAAATACTTTTCAACACTTCCATCATTTCTAATGAGAGAAAGAAAACATTACAATTAACCAAGCAGATGGTAGAAACAAAATTCTAAAGGACCTCAAAATCGAGAAGATGGAATTTAACCAATGAAACTGCAAAGCTGTCTTCACATTTTAAAGTTAATTGCAAGTAAATAGTGAGTGGGCTCTGCCTCGGTTAAATTTCATTTCAGAATTATTTTGTGTGCCTTACTTGACTTTCTGTTTTAAATGAGGCAATGTGGTGAAAGATTGGACACAGTCGGAACTGCTGTCATAGTAGTAAGGGGTTGCTTTGGAAAGGACACCTCCAGCCCCCTAATCAAAGCTGCTCTTGACCCCACATGGCCATCTAACCCACTGTGTTTAGTTCTGGGGACCATACTTTAAGAGAAACATCAACATCTTCAATGGTATCCAGAGAGTAGCAGAGGGTAACTGGCCAGGGAGGAAGCAGTCCGCTTGCAAGGATGGCTTCCTAGTATGCAGTTATATCCACCTAGAAAAGGTGATGACTTTTTCTAATTGGCACAAACTTGCCATCAGCTAAGTACACAAGGAATCTAGAGATTAATTCCTGGGAAGTTAGAAATCTAGGAATATCTATTGGGAGAAAGACTGAACGATTTATAAAGATCCAGCCCTGTAGTCCTAATCCCCAGCCCTCTAGAATAATCCTGGTCTTAGAGAGCACAGATTTAACAATCTCTGGTCCCACAGGTGGAATCCCCTTTGCTGCTTCTCTAACTCCCAATACTCCCTTTCAGAAAACTGGGCTTTGCCCTATCTCTTAAAAAAAAAAAAAAAGACATCGTGGAATAGTGGTTAAGAGCATGTGGAATCAGGTTGAAACTTTGGTTTGAATCCAGATATTGCTTAGTGACTAAGCAGTGCCCTTAATATCTCTGAGCCTCCCTTTCTTACATATAAAATGGACTGGAGGTGGTGGCAATAAAACTAGCCTTTTAACAGTAGGTGGATATTAAATGAGAAGTTTCTTGTAAAGGGCTTGGTATGGAACATAACGACAACTAGGTAAGTATATCTTGTGACCATCGCCACCAGGATCTCCTCAGGTACCCACCGCCCTGCCCCATGACAGGAAGGGGCACCTCAGGCTTTGGCCAGTTACTCCTGGACTTCTAACAGTAGGCCTTCCCAGGTCCCCAGAGTTGAGTCCAACAGAGTAGCCACTAGATACATGTGGCTTTTGAACAATTAAAATATGGCAAATGCAACTAATGAACTGAATTTTAAGTTTAATTTAATTAAATTAATTAAAAGAAATCAGTCCTGAATATTCATTGGAAGTACTGATGCTGGAGCTGAAGCTCCAATACTTTGGCCACCTGATGCAAAGAACTGACTCACTGCAGAAGACCCTGATGCTGGGAAAGATTGAAGGCAGGAGGAGAACGGGACGACAGAGGATGAGATGGTTGGATGGCATCACTGACTCGATGAACATGAGTTTGATCAAGCTCGGGGAGTTGGTGATGGACAGGGAAGCCTGGTGTGCCGTGGTCCATGGGGTCACAAAGAGTCGGACATGACTGAGCGACTGAACTGACTTTAAATACCCACACACATGGCTAGCAGCTGTCTTATTAGACAGAGTCAAGGGTAAGAGGGTAATGGCAGCGATAACCAGAGAACAGGAGGGCCTGAGCACCCATAAGTGGAGACAGTCAAGATGAGGTTGGATGATTTTAAAGGGGGGGTGCAGAAGTAGCCCTGAACTGGGCAGATCCTTTCACTTTGACCTGCAGAGGTTCTCTGCACTCAACTGCTTGTCTTCAACATTGTATTTTTGCCACTAAACCACCCAGTTCCCTCCTGTCAGTGATAGGACAGGACAGACTTCATAGTGACAGGTGCAGGGCTGGCCCTGGTGACCCAGCCTCTGGCTGAGCTTAGCACATCCCAGCCACCAAGAGGGATGCTGTTTGCATTTTGTTCTCAATCCACTAAGAAACCGGAAGCAGCGTTCAGCTCTTCCCTGCAGGGAGGGCTGCACACAGCTCTTTCCTAGCTCATGTTTTTTTCCAGAACAGTGGAAATATATCTGATGTAATGTAGCAGAACATGACAAGGGGTGGTTTTTCTCTTAACAAATACTCATTTGAAATGGTGCCCATACCCCACATGAGGAGCTATCTATTTCCCACAACAGTATTCCGGCAAAACCCATTACTAATTCCACAACTCAAATTAAAACTAACAGAGCTTGAAGGCTGGGGTGACTGTGCTCTCTGCTGACAAGGAGCAAGAAAGGGTGAGGGGAGGGGCCCAGCGCGCGCGCGCGTGTGTGTGTGTGTGTGTGTGTGTGTGTGTGTGTGTGTGTTTAATTACACTGTTTAACACATCAAGAATGATTTAGCCACCCGAGTGGGGAAAATAAGGCACTTAACTGCTCTCTGGTGGAAAAGAGCCCCGTGCAAACCACTCTCAGCTGTGTGCCACTTCACACACCTCAGGGCTTTGCAGGGAGAGAGAGGGTAGGGAGAAGGATTGGAGAGAAAGAACAAAGATGGGGAGAGGGAAGGAGGGAGAAGGGATTTGGGGCAGAGGCAAGTGCACTGTGACTGGGGAGGGCACGTGACTATTTCTCAAAGAAAGTGCATATGAGACGGTGTGAAGGTGAGAATGAACATAAATTTCGAGCTTTAAAATGGAATTTAACACCTAGACCAGGGCTTTCCCTGGGTGGCTCCCCGGCTTCAGAATTGTCTCAGTGGCATTCCCTGCCTTGATGGCCTGGAAGCTGTGAATGGAGGCTTCTGGCCCCTGGAAAGGCAAGCTTCAGAGGAAGACTACCCAGGGCTCTCTCTGCAGAAGGGGAAACTGAGGCTTAAGATCAGACAAGAGGTGTCTGGGCAGCATGGGGAGTAGATGGCTGTCTGGCTCCCAGCTTCAAGGCTGATGCTCTGGGTTGGAAGCAAAGCTTGTCATGGGCCCTGCTGAGGGGTATCTTACTTGATGTTTTGTTGGGGCCGCGAGGAGTCTGAGATAATCTCTAATCCAAGGGCCTCGGGCGAGAAGCCTTTCATATGGGTTCAGATTTACAGAACACTGCAGCACCCCAGATGGGAACCAGGTGCCAGAGAAGTGAGTACTCAGAATAGAACTATCCATCGTCTGCCAGTGACTCTGGGTTCAACGCCGGGCCGACTGCCAAGGAGATGAACAGCCTGGCACAAGAGTGGCAGAAAGCAGAAACCACTCGTGTGGCCCATGGAAGGGGCTACCTCACTGTGCTCTCTAGCAGGTGGCCTCGCTATGTGGACCCAGCCTCTTCGGGGACTCATGGCTGATGGGTCCCTTCCAGGGCACCCTGTGGGGTAACAAGGAGAACCCTTGCCAGGCAGCTAGGAGTCTGAGCCATTCCGTTAAGTCCATGAGCCGCGCCTCTTCTCTGGCCTCCGTTTCACCATTTGGAACACTGAGCAAGTTGGACTTACTCTCTGAAGTGCTTTTTAGCTGTAACGTTCTGTGTTTCTGGAACTGAGAATGTTCTATGCACACTCCATGATACTGTTGGGCAGGCCGTGAAACTGGAATACAGTGTTCCTTTCAGTTAAGTTCATCACGTGCAAACACAGAAAATCCAAACATCTTTGCATGAAACACTTCTCCTTCCTATCTCCCAAATGCTTTGACGAGTTACTCAATACAGAAGAGGCCTAGAAAGTTCCCAAGTAGCTTGTCGATGTATTCTGAGGACATGGCAGAGCCTTCTTCCTGGGTTCTATATTTACATGTGTCCCAGAAACACTGTGTAATATTCAGTATAATCTCAGATTTCTGGGCACGGTTCTTCCCCCATCTATAAAGAGAGGATACACTTTCCACATACTAATTTAAACTCCTTCTAAAGCACATTAGGGGGATATAGGAAGCTGGGGCCCGTCATGTATCAAATGATAATCTGAATTTAAGAGTTACTATCTCCAACTCATCCTCCCCAGGTCACTCCAGACGGCACGCTTCCCAGTGGGCCGGAACCTTATGTGCAGTCTCAGGCCCTCTTGGTCTCAACTGTTTCTGGGACCCTTATCTCTCTTTTGAGGGTTTTCTTTGACTCTGGGCAAAGAGGCTCTTCCCACCTCTTCCGGACTGAGGTGAGGTGCCAAACCTCAAGGAGAAGGATCTGGATTTCCCAGTGACTGCCAAGGGGCCAGATGCACAAGCCAGAGGTTCAGAAGCATTAATTCCCCATGGGGCAAACTTGGAGCAATGAAAGATGGAAGACAGAAGGGAGTCCACATGTAAATGTCCTCTCTAACAGCTCTCCTGCGGCTTATTCCAAGACCCAGCATTTTTGCAAGGCCAGTTGTAGGTGTTCTGCTTTAGCCAAGCAGCTGACTATGTCTCTTTGTGAAGCGGCGTGGCTGATACATTGCCTTGTACTGCTTCCCATCCTCCTCTCCTCATTTCTTATTTCCCTCACTTTTGCTGCCCTGGGATTGCACCTCCCAGTGAGGCATTAGCACTCAAGCTTTGCCTCAAGCTTTGTTTTGTAGAGAACCCAGGATAGAATAATATCAACAGTAATAACTAGAATATTTTGAGCACTTATCATGTGCCAGGTACTGTACATATATTATCTGCTAAGTACTTTACATATATTATCTCATTTAATCTTTTCAATAACTGTGTGAAGCGTACACTACTGTTACATTTTAGTGATGAGGAAACTGGGGCCCAGAGAGGTTATATAACATGCCCAAATGATAGCATTAGAAATCACACATGGGGGATCGAGTGCAGAGCTAGACACAGAGTAAACCCAGGGCCAGTAGGTGGATCATTAATCTGTATATTTCTCACCAGTACCTTTTCTTCTAAAGCATTCTTTCCAGTGAATCACCCACTGAATACTACCAATGAAGAAATCAAAGAGGAAATCAGAAAATACCTCAAGACAAAATGAAAATGAAAGCACAACCCTTCAAAAAATCTACAGGATGTAGCAAAAGCACTCCTAAGAGGAAAGTTCAGAGTGATACAGGCTTCCTCAAGAAACAAGAACATCTGCAACAACCTAACTTGCCCCCTACAAGAATTAGAAAAAGCACAAACAAAACCCAAAGTCAGCAGAGGGAAGGAAATGTAGAGAGGAAATAAACAGATCAAAAAGATGAGAGAAGGCATCAATGAAACCAAGAGCTTTTTTTTTTTTTAAAGATAAGTAATTTTGCTTATCCTATATGTCAGAAAGTATACAATGGTAAGAAAAAAAAAAAAAAAAAGACCTGGCTCCTGCCATCAGGGGATCCCTGATGGTAATGTAGCCCTCCAGGTTGTGACCGAATGAGCAGAAAGCAAAGGTGACTCACTGATTAAGAGATCCTCTCACTGTATGAAACGGGCAAAGTTGAGGTTATCTTCATTTAGGGAGTCAACTCACCCTTTGCCCTAGTTTTTCTTAAAACTTGTACTTGGACCCTTTGCATCACAGACACCTACTTTTTTGAACTACTGAATCCATATCTCTAGGGGTGGAGATTTCTAAGCTACAGAATTAAGACCGTCTCTGAGACATTTATATGCTTACTAAAGTTTGGAGCGCTTTCTTGGTCCAAAGCCCTGAGATGTTCCCCCTCACGCCCTACCTGTTTCGAAGACAGGTGTACTGATGCAGCCTGGTCAGCAGGATTCCCCCACAGGGAGCCAAGTTGGGACTAGGTGGGTCCCACAGCCTTGGCTACAGCTGCTCTGCGGGATGGAGAGTAATGGAGGATACTGGTGGTGGCACAGTGGCAATTCCTTTGCAGATACGGCTGGTTGACAGTCGGCTGCCCGGGTGTCTGCTTGCTTCTTCCCCTTGGGCTCTTCCTTATATGGGCACGGCAGATACCGCCCCACCTTAGTTAAACAATGACTCCATCCTGGGGCCTGGAGAGAAGATATTGGATTTAACTGCAGATCTTCCCCCAAGCCGGTCTCCACCTGATCCCATTTCATTTCCTGGAGTCCCGAGCTTTCGATTTCTTGGCTGCCTGATTTGTGGTCATCAGAGGTTTCCAGATGCTAATTCAGTTGCTTTGTTTTAACTTCAGGGACTTTTCCTTCAGAGGAAGGGCTGAGAGAAGAGGGAAGTGCCCTTCCTTGGTGCCTCTTTCTGACATCCCAAGTGCCTTCACCAGGTGTCACACGTCAAGAGCAGCTACTCTGAGTAAGTCACAACACATGGGCTTTGTGCAGGAAGAGCATCCCCTTTTGACAAATATAAATGACAGACTCGATGAACCCTGGGCGTGGAGAGACCCGGGGAAGGTCTCTGCATCATTCGCGCTTAATGGATGGTGGAGAAAGGGAGGAAGTGTGTAAGACAGGCACTTCCTGACTCCAGACCCCTGACAGCATGGTCCACTCATGTTGTAGGCCTTGACTGAAAAAAAAAATGCCCAGCCTAGAATTCTTAGGACTTCTGGCCTGAGAGGCAGCCTCTCAGATAGCTCTGAGGGACTGCTCCAAAGAGGTAAGGGAGGAACCAGGATTTATAGGAGTTTTTTTAACAAAGACCAGGTCGTAGGAACATCAAAAGGTTACCTACCGTTAATGAAAGAAAATCAGGTATCTCAAGTTAAGTAATTTGGCACTTTTCTGTTTATGGGAAGAGGCATGAGTCCAGGCTCATTGGAATCATTCCTTTGATATGCCCCTCGGCTACCTATGGCCAGTATCCTATTCTTTCTCAGCCTGAGTCCCCTCAGGGTGTACTGTTGGGGGTGGCCGCAGTGTCCCAGGTACTTGGCAGTGGGCAGTCCTGTTCCTCTCCATCCATCCAGGGCTTTTGTAGTGGCTGATGACTGCAACACCCCTTGTCTACTGACATGGCAGGCAGCATTTTTCACTCACCATATAAAAGAGGGAAAACATGTCTCTGATGAGACATGGGAGGCCCCGCTAAGGAGTGATGGGTAGTGGAGCGTTTGCCAAGAGAAGAAGGTGGTGAAGTGGTCCAGGCAGGGGTGAGCGTGGTGAGAAAGTACAAATCCCAAGTGGACAGCTTGAGGAACTTGCTTGAAGTGAAACCCAAATCGCTCACAGACACGTTAAGGGCTGACATTACCAGCACCCCAAAGCCCCCTTGGGGATCTCCTTCCCATCACTATCCTCCAGGAGAGCCTCAAGGTAAACTATTCCCAGTCCTGTGCCTTTTGATAAGCTCTATCCTCTTCCTCTTGTAAGAAAACAAATTCAGTGTTGATTCAGGGGATTAAATCAAAAGTCCCTACAAAATATGACAAAGGAGACTATTGTGGTGGGTGGGGCAAACAGGTATACAGAGTATTTGCCATGTAATCAAATGGCTTATCTGACAGATTTCATGGGTTTTTACATTCCTCTGTGGGTGGAAAAAAGTCAACAAAGTGAGATGATTTTTCTTAGTGCTAAGAAGTGTAAAGTGCAAGCTCACCTAGCTTTAGTGCTGTGGTGTGGGTTGCACTCTGTATGAATCAGGCAAGTCATATTCTTAGACTCTGAGCAATAGGTGACAAATCTAACAATATCTTCAGGAGCAGCATTATAAATGAAACTGGTTAGTTGGTATTTCCTGGAGAGGGGAGGTTCCGAAGAGCTCTGGTACCATAGTTCTTTATGTTTCAGTGCAGAAAAGAACTCAGTGAGAGGATAAGTGATGGGTAAGAAGTGATTTATTAGAATAGGATGCTTGTGAGTTTTACAAATGGGCAGGTGAGAGATGCCACACCCTGGGAACTTACTGTAAGTTCCCAGGGTGTGGGAAAATGGAGGGGTGGGGGGGAGAACTTCCTTGTCTTTTTTGAGTAGACGTCATGCTTCCATCATCAGCTCCTCCTCCAAGCTGAGCAGGGGAGTTTTCTTGTCCCTTCATGGTCAAGGGTGTGTGTGTACACAGTCATGTCTGACTCTTGGTGACCTCATGGACTGTAGCCCACCAGACTCATTTATGGAATTTTCCAGGCAAGAATGCTGGAGTGGGTTGGCATTTCCTCCTCCAGGGGATCTTCCTGACCAGGGATTGAACCCATTTCTCTTGTGTCTCCTGCACTGGCAGGCGGTTCTTTACCACTGTACCACCTGGGACACGGTCAAGCTAGGTCCATAAACTATTGTTTTTTATGTGTGCAGAGAGTATGTTCTAGGGATCCTTAACTTATTTATCTCACTGGGCAGGACATCGGTGTCCTGCCACCACAGTTTTATTATCTGAGGGCACGTCTCATGCTTCTGCCACGTGGTTTTGTTGCTAAGCAACCATGCTTGGCTTTGTGGTTAAGCAATCCTGCTTTCTTGAGTAATCATTAACTTACAGGGGTTTTCCATATTTTTTGTACTTACAATCCCCTAGTGGGATAAAGTATTTAATCACCTATGTCGTCCCTTACTCTGTGCCTATCGTAAACTCAAGTTTTCAAACCGAAATATCCTGGCACAATCACTTACTTATCGTGGAATTTTGGACAAGCTACTTAAGGCTAGGAGAAGGAAATGGCAACCCACTCCAGTATTCTTGCCTGGAGAATCCCATGAACAGAGGACCCTGGCAGGCTACAGTCCATGGGGTTGCAGAGAATCAGACACGAATGACCCACATACACACACACTTAATGCTAAGCCTGTTTCCTTAATTCCAAAATGGAGTTGATAATAGAATTTAACTCATCAACCATCATGAGAACAACAACAACAAAAAGCAAAGGCAGGTGAATTGCTTACTAGCATGCCTGACACACAGTAACTGTGCAATGATGAGTGGCTATTGAGTGGCTATTATAGTGGCTATTTAGTGAAGCCAGACATAGTACCTGGCTGGTGGGAGTTCAGAGAACTACTGTTAGGAGAGAGGCTGGGACCTCTGAGGTGGAAACCATGGACTGTTTGGGGAAGGATAAGGGAAGGATAAAGGTGATGCCTCAGGCTAGGGAAGGAGAGCTTGACACTGATGAAGTCCAGAAAGGGAAAGGAAACTTGTCTTCATCCATTTCATGAAATTCTGTTTCCATAACAAGGAAGTCTGCATAAGTATTGCCTGAAGAAACCAGCTGAGACCAGCATGGTATGCTTCTCTCTGGTGTCCACATGTTGCTGACCTGAGAAATGCAGAGGCATCTGGCTAATTAGAAAGGAGCGGTGCTTTCTTCATAATGAGGGAAACCTTCATAATGAGGGGGCTGAGAGGAGATGGACCCCTTTCCTGCCTTCTGATATGGTGGCCATGGTGGAGAGGGGTAGGGGAAACCCATGTCCTGCTTGTGCTAAAGAAGCAGGAAGCCAGCA
Source organism: Neotragus moschatus (assembly GCA_006410615.1). Lineage (NCBI taxonomy): Eukaryota > Metazoa > Chordata > Mammalia > Artiodactyla > Bovidae > Neotragus > Neotragus moschatus. The sequence goes on along the minus strand of SJYA01001694.1, from coordinate 360,698 downwards.
CTCTGAGAGACATGTGTATGTGTAGGGGCAGGGTCCCTGGGCACTGCTCTGGCCCTCAACACTCCAGCATCCTTCAGGGCAAGGGCTCCATCATTGGACACCCAGGTCCATGAAAGCACAGTCCAAGGGTGATCACTGTCATTGCAGCCCGAGAAGGATGTGTGGACCAGCGCTGTCCTGAGGCTACAGTGTGGGTGAGATGACAGGATATAGGACTGTGATTGCTGTTTCCTTCTTGGGTTGCATCCCCAGGAAAAGGTTCTCAGAAACTGGCGGCCAGAAGGCTTAGGAGCCCACACACATTAGGGTGGCTCGGGGAGGATTAGAGTCAGGTTACTCCCCAAACTTCCATTCTTGAGCTCCCCCAGGGGACTGTGGGAAAAGTCTCCCTTCTTCCTGAAAGGAGATAAATGGGGTAGGGTAGGGACAAGTACAGATTAGAAGGATTCAAAGATGGTTCAGAGTGACCTGCAGAGAGAGGAAGGGTATTTGGTAACCAGGTGGGGAAAGGCTATGCTTGCCCAGAAGAGTCAGTGATTGACCTTGGAGGTGAGCAGACCTTGGAGAGGAAGAGGCAGTGTGGCCAGGACAAAGGATGACAAGCAGGTTCCTGCAGGGACCAGGAATCCACCAAGCCTGATGGCAGTGTGGTGACTCAAGGGTGAAAGCGCAGATAAAACCAAGAGGGATCTTGGAATACAGGAACAGGAAAACCAGACCCTTATCGTCCTTCCCTCCCCCGTGTTGTAACTAGTAATGCACTTCAGGTCCTCCTGAGCAGTATAACCTGTCTCCCCTCCTACCCCAGAAGGAGAAGATATTTGCCTTATTCTTCCCACCCCCACCACCCAGTATATGTGCCTCATCCAATCAGCAAATGATCTGTAATACCCCTATCCCACTCATTGTACCCTGGGTATAAAAGTGGACTAAGGACCCCTGTTGAATGTCAGTTCTCCCTGGAGCTGGCCCACTAGTCCAACAGTCTCCCACTCTAATAAACTTTCCCTCTCATTCTGCCTCACATCTGGAAAATCTTTTCCAAACTGTGCCCAGACCACGACAGGCAGCACCAACCCAAATTCATGTGGGGCTATGGCAGGATTGCTTAATTTTGAGTGATTCACCTGGAAAGAGGCTGTCAGTCCTGACGGCAGAGACCTTCAGGGATTCTGGGACCCTCTCAGAACACAATCTCAGAGAGCCCCGTTAGGCCAGTGCAGCTTCTGCCTGGGGATCTGTGGGCTCCCCGATCTGTCCCCTAAAGGATGCCTATGCTCAATTGGGAGTACAGAAAGAAAGGCACGTTCTGAAGCGGTTAACAGAGCAGGTACATGAATCCCCAGGAAAACAAAAGGCAGAGAAAGTGGAGAGATTTGGAGATAAAAGGGGAAACCCTAAGTATAAACCGGCAGAAAATCTACACTGTGCTCCTAACTGCCCACGGACACACTAGGGAAGATAATCAACATAATTTCATTATTATGGATGCTGGCACCCTCAAAAACTAAATGAGGATGTTAAGACTGCCCAATAGGCACTTCCCTGGTGGTCCAGTGATAAAGAATCTGCCTACCAGTGCAAGGACATGAGCTTGATCCCTGGTCCGGGAAGATTCCACAAGCAGTGAGGCAGCTAAGCCCGTGAGCCACAATTACTGAGCCTGTGAGCCCTAGAGCCTGAGCTCTGCAACAAGAGAGGCCACTGCAATAAGAAGCCCACACACTGTAAGGAGAGAGTAGCCCCTGCTTGCTGGGACTAGAGAAAGCCTGCCCCCTGGCAGCAGTAAAGGTCCAGCACAGTCAAACAAACCAACTGCTCAGTACCCTGTCCAAGGAGTACACAGAGGTGCCTCATAAAGATGAGATTTCAGTCAAGCTCAGATATGCCGGTTATGATTCCCAAAAGCCAATGTGGGAGGTCAAAGAAATAGTCGTGCCTCCTTGATGAGTGGATGCTGCTGGGAGGGGGAGGCATCCAAACCTGTGAATATTTTTATCCACCTCAGAGCCACACTTAATCTGGAGAGGGCAATCATTAAACAATGGGCAGAGTCTGGAGAGAAGTACAGAGTGCTCAGTGGCAAATCTTAATCTGAACAATCAAGCTTTATTCATTTTCTGATCACTCATCATGTTAACCTTTTATTATGCAAAACTGTTGATTCAATTGCACAATGTAAAAAAAAAAAAAGTATTTGGGACAATTCACAAGCCATATTTCCAAGAGCGGCTAAAAGGGAAAAAAAAAAGAACAGGAAAGAATTTGCTGAAGAGGATTCCCAGGCTGTGCTCAGATGCTCAGTGGAAAGCTAAACTGGTCATCCAGGAAGCTGACTGCCTACTCCAGTGTGCATTAGAAAACTAGGAGCAGGCCAGGGCTCCTCTGCTGCAGAGAAAGCAAAGCTTTCCCATCAGCAAACTGGGGCATAACAGGGTTTCCTGGAAGTGAACTCTCACTTGGTGTTGTTCAGTCGCTAAGACGTGTCCGACTCTTTGCAACCCCATGGACTGCAGCGTGCCAGGCTCCCCTGTCCTTCACTGTCTCCTGGAGTTTGCTCAGACTCATGTCCACTGAGTCGGTGATATCATCGGTGATGCTGTCAGTAGCAATTCTCAAACTTAGGTGCACAAGAGTCATTGGAGGGGTAGGGGTGTGTTGAAAATGAGGATTTTCAGGCCTCACCCCAGAAATTCGTTTTCAGTAGATCTGGGGTGGGGCCAGAGAATCCACAGGTTTGATAAGCAAATCAGGCATTGAGATTGAATACCTGGAGTAGCCTGGTTGAGGCTGGTCCACTACTTAGAAAAGCCAACCCCCTCATCACATGCACACATGGTCCCTGCCGAGACACTGGTGCTGTAAGAGGGGTCCTCTAGCGTTCACACACTCAGGAGGTGGGGTTGCCCTCAGGGAGCTCAGCCTGGGGCCCAATGAGTAGTAAGTCAGGATCAGTCCAGCAGGGGGCAGAGTAAACTTGTAGAGGGCATTTCAGGGAAAGTCATCAGCCTTTCCTGTCTGTGCACCTCTGTTAGCCAAATGATTCTCCACTCTTCCTATGCACTAGAATTACCTGATAACATTTTTTAAATGTTTGTCCCTGGCTCCCCTGATCAGTCAAGTCAGAATCTTGATTGAGTAAGGGTGCTCCTGGCAGTAATATATTTGAAAAGATTCTCAGGTGATTCTAGTGCAATTGAGAACCACAGGCTTCTTTCTCACCTCCTGGGTCCCTTCTCTCCTACCTCCCTCCTGGGTGGCGGCACTTCCAGTGCAGTGAGTTCTCAGACCACATGGTCTGGCTGCCTGTAGGCCCCAGCTCTGCTGCCCCATCCAGGCCTGCTCTTTCTTGGAGCCCCCATGCCTCTACCCCACACACTCCTCTCTTTGCCCTTGGTAGTGCTGGGGGAGGATGCCAGCCTTCAGGAGTCCTAGAGGGAGAAGGCAATGGCACCCCACTCCAGTATTGTTGCCTGTAAAATCCCATGGATGGAGGAGTCTGGTGGGCTGCAGTCCATGGGGTCGCTAAGAGTCAGACATGACTGAGCGTCTTCACTTTCACTTTTCACTTTCATGCATTGGAGAAGTGTTCTTGCCTGGAGAATCCCAGGGACGTGGGGGGCCTCGTGGGCTGCCACCTATGGGGTCGCACAGAGTCAGACACCACTGAAGCGACAGCAGCAGCAGCAGAGGGAAGTTGTGTGGTTCTGTATCCCCTTTGTTCACACTGTGTGGATGACTAGTGGTCTAATGGTCTTGGGGCAAGTTCCAGAGAGACAGACTCTGAGATTTACGTGCACAAGGTTTATTGAGGAGTGTTGTTGGGATCAGTGCTTTCAAGGTAAGGGGATGAAGGAAAAAGGACAGGATAGAGAGAGGTTATGGACAGAAGTAAGTGGACAGAGGCCATCACAGCAAAGGTCTCAGCAGACCTCATAGAGGGCAGGTCTAGACTCTGGATGGCTCAGTGAGGGCAAGCCTTTTATATATATCCCACATGGACCAGTGATGCTGCCTTTGAGGAGGGAGCATGACCTTGGATAAGGTGTTTCTTTTCCGCCAAGGGCAATTCAGGGAAATGCCTGGAGAGGGACTCAACTGAGAGTTATTACTTGTTAACATGTCCAGCAGAAGGGGAAAGCCATTCAGGACCAGATGTCTCAGTCCTGAACCAGGGTCTACCTGCCACACCACATCATCCACTACTCCAGCTGTGTGTGTGTGTGTGTGTGTGTGTGTGTGTGTGTGTGTGTGCACTCAGTCATGTCTCACTCTTTGTGACCCCATGGACTGTAGTCCACCAGGCTCCTGTGTCCATAGGATTTCCCAGGGAAGAATACTGTAGTGAGTTACCACAATTTAAAACATAAGAGCTTCTCTGACTGATTTGTTAAATCTGTTTTTATGAACCTGGGCTTCCAAATAACATTCCCCTGCCTTGTCTCCCGCTCTCGATTCAAGGTCCCTGAAGTGCCTCACCGGAACTGGGGAGGACTCAGGAGCACAGCCTAGAAACCCTGGGATCCAGGATCCAGAAGTTCATTCCAACACTCACCTCACAGGAGTTGAAAATGCTCAGTAGAGCTTTCTCCTCCTGGGGTATTTTGCCCTCTAGGAGTGCCATCAAAACTGGAACCAGGACCTTCCCTTCTCCACCTTATTCTCCTCTTCCTTCTTTTCCAGCTAATAAACACAAAGTATTATCTTTCAAGCTGTAAATCAACGTAAAGGATTACAAAGAGATAAGAGCCTCATTCTTGAGAAATTTACCAAGGGGAAAAGTTCACCAGTAGACAACCCTTACTATGCCAAGACTATTTGGTTCAGACAGTAAAGAGACTATTTGCAATGCACAAGACCCGGATCTGATCCCAAAGTTGGGATGATCCGCTGAGAAGGAAATGGCAACCCACTCTGTATTCTTGCCTGGAGAATTCCATGGACAGATGAGTCTGGCGGGCTACAGTCCATGGGGTCTCAAAGAGTCAGACATGACTGAGCAACTAACACTTTCATTTTCATGCAAAGGGTTAAGATTTTAAAGCGGACACACCCTATTCCTGAGAAATGTATTAGCAGATATAGAAAATAGTGAGTCTGGTTCACTGTTTAGATAAATGTTCCCTCCTCAGATAACCATACTGATCACAGTAGCACCTGCCAGCAGTTTAATCTTGACCCTATAGGGACTTGTATAACTTGAAGGTGTGTTTTTTCCTGGCTGAACCTGAGATACAGTTGGCTATGACATGGGCCCGAGAGAATTTCTCTTAGTTTCAAATTTTTATGTGAGACTATACCTTCTAGGGGCTTCCCTGGTAGATCAGTGGTAGAGTCTGCCTGCAATGCAGGAGCCCCAGGAGACAGTTTTGATTCCTGTATCAGGAAGATCCTCTGGGAACCNCTGAGATACAGTTGGCTATGACATGGGCCCGAGAGAATTTCTCTTAGTTTCAAATTTTTATGTGAGACTATACCTTCTAGGGGCTTCCCTGGTAGATCAGTGGTAGAGTCTGCCTGCAATGCAGGAGCCCCAGGAGACATAGTTTTGATTCCTGTATCAGGAAGATCCTCTGGGAACCCACTCCAGTATTCTTACCTGGAGAACCCCACAGACAGAGGAGCCAGACAGGCTACAATTCAAGCATTGCCGACTTGGGCATGACTGAAGTGACTTATCATGCACACACATACCTTCTAGAAAATTTCATATCAAGGATTTTTTAAAGAGTTGTGATCTAAACCATTCTGAAGGATTTAGATCCCTTCTGAAGGACTGAAGGAAACATTTTATTTTACTTTGTTGTTTTATTTATTTTAAAGGATTAAGTAAGATTTTGCTAAACTGAATTTGGATGTGGTTTGGAATCCTGCCTGTTATGATAGAGATAGAATAGGCAGATTTCCTGACAAGCAACATTTCATTTCTGAAACTTGTTTTTAAATGTGTTTTTAATCTAGTTGGTTCCTCAGGAGAATAATACGCAGACAGTAAGAATAGCCCTGGTTAACTTGCAGACAATCTCCTTTTAAATGTCAGACTATCTGTTTTTATGATCATCCCATGAGTTTGGGATTGTCCGCATGTCTAACCCCTTACACAGACAGTCAAAGCACACTTTGTTTTGGAGAACACTAATTTGAAGGGAGTTTGTAATTCAGAAGAGTAGACTCTGTATTATTTGTAAAATATATCCAGAAATATCTTTCTCCCAGTTTATCATTGGCTCTCAGTGTTTATATGTATATTGAAGAGCTAAGTGGATCAGAAAGTCTTTGGGTGAGTCGTGTCAAATGGGATCAGTCAGGGAAAGTTTCCAGGAGGAGGCAGAACATATGGGCTGTAATTTTAGGAGGAGAGTCACATGGTTCAGCAGGGAAGAAAAAGGAGAACTTTCTAGAGAAGACGGAAAGTTCATGGGCGGTGAGTAGAAAGTTGGTCTGTCTAAATCGAACAGAGTCCAAATGCAGCAGGAATAAAGGGCCTTGTCTAAAATCATGAACACTGGGAGTTGAACCAAGATGGTGATATAGCACTTCTTAGACTCACCTCCTCCTATTGCCACACTGAATGTACTGCCACACACAGAGCCATTACCTCTGAAAGAAATCTAGAAACTAGCGGAGCAACTTCTACAAATAAGGAAAAAGAGATAATTCCTACACTGAGATGGATAGGAAAGGCTGAGACCCACGCTTGTCATAAACCCTACACCTGGAGTAACATCATACAGTTGAGAGGGAACTCCCAACCGCCAGCTTTTCGGTGCCTTGTGCAAGTTTGGGGCCCCACCGTCACTGTCCCGATTCTTAAACCTTCCACCTGAGCCATAGGCTCCCCAAACATCTGGCTCTGAAAGCCAAGGAGGCCATGGCCAGGAGACCCACAAGACTGTAACAGAGGAGCAGCTGTTAATGGGCATGCAAGCACTCACCGGGACTAGTTCCCCAGGGTCAGTTCAGAGGGAGCTGAGAAAATCACTCACGTCCCAGTCTTTCCTCCAAAGTTTTCCATCTGAAAGCTTTCAAAGCTGCTGCCTGAGGGTCAGGTTGCTAATTTAGAACACATCTAGGGGCTGTTATGATCTTCCTCAGGGGCTGGGTAGCTGGCAGACACCTCCCCCACTGTCTCTCATAACTTGCTCCAAATCACCAGTTTCTCTCAGAAAGGAGCTTGTGCACACATCTGCACCCATGCTTTTGTGGCTTTTGCCCAAAGTGCGTATCCCCAGATTGCCTGGGTCTGATAGCCAATGGGGCTTCCATTCTTGAACACCACAAGACTATACCAATCAAAGGAGTTTTAACTGACTATCCCCTCAGGGCTCGGCCCGGAGGAGACAGACAAAACGTTCGTTTCCCAGTCTTCTCCTGAAAAGACCTCATCTCATGAGTTGCTGCCAAAGTATCAGCCTTCTCATTTATCACTTATCTAGGGGTGGCTTTGATCCTCTCAAAGGATCAGGGAAGCTGGTGGACATCTCCTCTGCTGTCTTCCTGTGGTCTGACCCAGATTGCCAGTATCTCCCTGAAAAGAGTGTGTACATACCTCCAGGCTCTGCTTTCTGCAGGTGCTACCCAAAGGATGGGTTCCTGCATTGCACGATTCTAAGAGCCAGAGGCCATTCATGAGCCCTATAGAGCTGTAGCAATCAAAGAAGCAGTGGCAAGCGGAGCACCTGCACCACAGCCCAGTACAGAGGGAGCAGACAAAACTGCCTGTCTTCCAGTTTCTCCCTGGAAGGGGCTTAAGTTCACACTCTCCCAGCTGCCGCCTGAGAATCTAACTTCTCACCAGCCTGCATCTAGGCATTAAATGCAATCCTCTCCTTTGGACACAGACAGGTCTTGGCACAGCCACTCTACTACTGGGAGAACAAAGATGGTGGCCTGGACAGTCAGAGAGGTCTGAGAGACAAGCGTGAGCTCACCCCAGGCAGACTGATGGAATTTATCTCCTGTAGGAGACCACTCTGTCAAGACTGGGAGAGGTGGCTGTTTTATCCTATGTGCAGAAACCAAAACAGAGAGGCAAAGAAAATGAAGAATACAGGATGTGTTCCAAACAAAATAAGATAAATCTCCAGAAATAGATCGTAATGAAATGGAGATAAGAGATTTACCTGATAGTTCAAAATAATGGTCATAAAGATGTTCACTGTGGTCAGAAAAGCAGTGGGAATTTTAAAAAAAAGTGTGAAAATGAAAGTCACTCGGTTGTGTTCAACACTTTGTCACCTCATGGACTATACAGTCCATGGAATTCTCTGGGCCAGAATCCTGGAGTGGGTAGCCGTTCCCTTCTCCAGGGTATCTTCCTAACCCAGGGATTGAACCCAGGTCTCCCTCATTGCGGGCAGATTCTTACCAGCTGAACCTCCAGGGAAGCCCAAGAGAGAGAGTATAAAAAAGTATAGAGCATACATTCACACAGCTGAAGAATATAATATCCAAGTGAAAAATTCAATAGAGTTCAACAGTAGATTAGATCAAGTGGAAAAAAAGATCAATGGGATTTATCCCATCAGAGGAGCAAAGAGAAAGGATGAAATGAGTGAAGATAGCTTAAAGAACTTGTAAGACACATCATCAAGTGGACCAATTTATATCTTAGAGAGGTCCCAGAAGGAGAAGAGAAAGAGAAGGGGGCAGAAGGATTACTAAAAGAAATAGTGACTGCAAACTTCTCTCATTTGGGGAAAGAGACATTAAGACCCAGGAATACCATAAAGTATGAAAAAAGATGAGTCCAAAGAGACTCATACCATGTTACACTGTCACTATATAATCAAAAGTTAAAGACAAGAAGAGAATCTTATAAGCAGCAAGAGAAAAACAACTTGTTATGTACTAGGGAATCCTCATAAAACTATCAGCAGAGTTTTAGAGAAACTTTGTAGGACAGAAGATAATGGGAAAATATAATCAAGGTGCTGATAGAAAAAGAAAAAGAAAAAAAAAAACCCTGGTAACCAAGAATATTCTATCTGGCAAAACTGTCCTTCAGAATTGAAGGCAAGATAAAGAGTTTTCCACACAATCAAAAGCTGAGGCTATTGATCACAACCAGACCAGTTTTGCAAGAAATGCTAAGCTGAAATAAAAGGGCACTAGTTAGTAACATTAAAACATATGAAAGTATAAAACTCACTGATAGAAGAAAACATATAGTTAAATTTAGAATATTCTAATGTTGCTGTTGGTGTCGCTGAGAGTTGGACACGACTCAGTGACTTCACTTTCACTTTTTACTTTCATGCATTGGAGAAGGAAATGGCAACCCACTCCAATGTTCTTGCCTGGAGAATCCCAGGGACGGGGGAGCCTGATAGGCTGCCGTCTATGGGGTCGCACAGAGTTGGACACGACTGAAGCGACTTAGCAGCAGCAGCAGCAATGTTGCTGTTCAGTTGCTAAGTCGTGTCCAACTCTTTGCGACCCCATGGACTGCAGCATGCCAAGCTTCCCTGTCCTTCACTATCTTCCAGAGTTTACTCAAACTCATGTTCACTGAGTAAATGATGCCAGTGTTGTAATGGGGTGGGTAAATCATACTAACTCTAATGTGAAGACTAAAATGCAAAAGTGTTAAATAACTATTACTATAATAATTTATTATTGAATACACTACATAAATGGAGAAAGAAATGGCAACCCACTCCTGGGTTCATCAAACCTACTCTTGCTTGGAAAATTCCATGGATAGAGGAGCCTGGTGGACTACAGTCTGTGGGGTCATGAAGAGTCAGACACGACTGAGAGTCTTCACTTTCACGCATTGGAGAAGGAAATGGCAACCCACTCCAGTGTTCTTGCCTGGAGAATCCCAGGGACAGAGGAGCCTGGTGGGCTGCCATCTATGGGGTCTCACAGAGTCAGACACGACTGAAGTGACTTAGTAGCAGCAGTACACTAGTTAAAAGATGCAACTGCGACATCAAAAACACAGAATGGGAGAGGGTTAAAAATGTAGACCTTTTATATATTAAGTTGTTATCAGCTTAAAATAGACTTTATAAATAAAAGATGTTTTATGTAAACGTTCATGTTATTACAAAGCAAAAACTCATATTGGATACATACATAAAAAAATAAAGGGAAAGGAATCAAAGCATACTACAGCAGCAAATCATCAATTCACAAAAGAAGAGAAAGAAAAGAGGAAAAAAGGAACAAAGGAATTACAAAATGCCAGAAATGAACAAAGTGGCAATAGTAAGTCAATGCATATCAATAATCAATTTAAATGTAAATAGACTAAATTCTTCTATCAAAAAACACAGAGTGGCCAAGCAAAGAAAATAATAAGACCAAAACACATGCTGCTTACACGACACTCATTTTAGCTTAAGGGACACAGTGGACTGAACATAACAACAATATTCCACGCAAATGGAGACCAAGAGAAAGCAGAATTAGCTATACTTATATTAGACAAAAGAGACTCTAAACCAAAGACAGTAAAGAGAAATAAAGAAGATCATCATATAACAATAAAGGGGTTAATTCACCAAGAAGATGCAACATTAGTAAGTATTTATGCACTCAACAGAGGAGCATTTACATATATAAATATTAAATGACCCAAAGAAAGAAATATAATAATAGTAGGAAATTTCAATACCTCACTTTCATCAATGAGTAGATCATCTGACAGAAAATTAATAAGGAAATATTGGACTTAAACAACATGTTAGATCAGATGAGCTTAAGAAACATTTACGGGACATCCCATCCAAAAGCAACAGAACATACACTCGTCTCATGCACACACGGAACATTCTCCAGCATAGATCACATATTAGAGCACAAAAAAGGCTTAATAAATTTAAGACTGAAATCATATCAAGCATCTTTTCTGACCACAATAGTATGAAACTAGAAACCAATTATAAGAACAAAATTGAAAAATTCACAAGTATGTGGAGATTAAACAACATGCTCCCCAATACCCAATGCATCAAAGATGAAAACAAAAGAGAAATGAAAAATCTTGGTGTTAGCTGAAACTATTGTGATACTCATTTCATGATACATATAAAGCAAATCATCAAGCTGTATGCCTTAAACATATGCAGTGATATATGTTAATTATTCTTTAAGAAAACTGGAAAAAAGAAAAGCGACTGTAAAACAAATTAAAATGGAAACACAACATACCAAAAGTAGTGAGATACAGCAAGAGCAGTTCTAAGAGGGAAGTATATAGTGATAAACATCTACATTAAGAAGGAAGAAAGATCCCAAATAAGCAAACTAAGTTTGTACCTCGAGGAATTAGAAAAGGAAGAACAAACTAAGCCTAAAGTTAGGAGAAGGAAGAAAAGAAAAAAAGACCAGAGTGGAAAGAAATTAAATAGAGAGTAAAAAGACAATAGAAAAGACCACTGAAACGAAAATCTACTGTTTGGAAAAGATAAACAAAATTGGCAAAAGTTTAAGTAGACTTACCAAGAAATAAAAGAGGACTGCCAAGTCACTTCAGTCATGTCTGGTCCCATTACTTCATGGGAAATAGATGGGGAAACAGTGGAAACAGTGTCAGACTTTACTTTTGGGGGCTCCAAAATCACTGCCGATGGTGACTGCAGCCACGAAATTAAAAGACGCTTACTCCTTTGAAGAAAAGTTATGACCAACCTAGATAGCATATTCAAAAGCAGAGACATTACTTTGCCAACAAAGGTTCGTCTAGTCAAGGCTATGGTTTTTCCAGTTGTCATGTATGGATGTAAGAGTTGGACTGTGAAGAAAGCTGAGCACCAAAGAATTGATGCTTTTGAACCGTGGTGTTGGAGAAGATTCTTGAGAGTCCCTTGGACTGCAAGGAAATCCAACCAGTCCTTCCTAAAGGAGATCAGTCCTGGGATTTCTTTGGAAGGAATGATGCTAAAGCCAGCACTGAAATGCCAGTACTGAAACTCCAGTACTTTGGCCACCTCATGCGAAGAGTCGACTCATTGGAAAAGACTCTGGTGCTGGGAGGGATTGGAGACAGGAGGAGAAGGGATGGCTAAGGATATGGCAGAGGATAAGATGGCTGGATGGCATCACTGACTCGATGGACACGAGTCTGAGTGAACTCTGGGAGATGGTGATGGACAGGGAGGCCTGGCATGCTGCGATTCATGGGGTCGCAGAGAGTCGGACATGACTGAGTGACTGAACTGAACTGAATCCTTCTCACGATCTTTCAAAAAACAGAAGAAAAGGGAACATTTCCAAACTCATTTACAAGGCCAGCATTAAAATGTAAACATAGATTATCTCTGAATGGTGGTGTTATGAATAATTTTCATTTTCTTTTACAGTCATTTCCAAATCATTCATAAAGCCTGTATGCTGCTGTTAAGTCACTTCAGTCGTGTCCGACTCTGTGCAACCCCATGGACAGCAGCCCACTAGGCTCCTCTGTCCCTGGGATTCTCCAGGCAGGAATACTGGAGTGGGTTGCCATTTCCTTCTCCAATGCATGAAAGTGAAAAGTGAAAGTGAAGTCACTCAGTCGTGTCTGACTCTTAGCGACCCCATGGACTGCAGCCTACCAGGCTCCTCTGTCCATGGGATTTTCCAGGCAAGAGGACTGGATATTAGCCTGAAATTTAAGGAAGATATTTTAAAACCACTTTTGCCACTGTGAAAAACNAAGTTATGACCAACCTAGATAGCATATTCAAAAGCAGAGACATTACTTTGCCAACAAAGGTTCGTCTAGTCAAGGCTATGGTTTTTCCAGTTGTCATGTATGGATGTAAGAGTTGGACTGTGAAGAAAGCTGAGCACCAAAGAATTGATGCTTTTGAACCGTGGTGTTGGAGAAGATTCTTGAGAGTCCCTTGGACTGCAAGGAAATCCAACCAGTCCTTCCTAAAGGAGATCAGTCCTGGGATTTCTTTGGAAGGAATGATGCTAAAGCCAGCACTGAAATGCCAGTACTGAAACTCCAGTACTTTGGCCACCTCATGCGAAGAGTCGACTCATTGGAAAAGACTCTGGTGCTGGGAGGGATTGGAGACAGGAGGAGAAGGGATGGCTAAGGATATGGCAGAGGATAAGATGGCTGGATGGCATCACTGACTCGATGGACACGAGTCTGAGTGAACTCTGGGAGATGGTGATGGACAGGGAGGCCTGGCATGCTGCGATTCATGGGGTCGCAGAGAGTCGGACATGACTGAGTGACTGAACTGAACTGAATCCTTCTCACGATCTTTCAAAAAACAGAAGAAAAGGGAACATTTCCAAACTCATTTACAAGGCCAGCATTAAAATGTAAACATAGATTATCTCTGAATGGTGGTGTTATGAATAATTTTCATTTTCTTTTACAGTCATTTCCAAATCATTCATAAAGCCTGTATGCTGCTGCTAAGTCACTTCAGTCGTGTCCGACTCTGTGCAACCCCATGGACAGCAGCCCACTAGGCTCCTCTGTCCCTGGGATTCTCCAGGCAGGAATACTGGAGTGGGTTGCCATTTCCTTCTCCAATGCATGAAAGTGAAAAGTGAAAGTGAAGTCACTCAGTCGTGTCTGACTCTTAGCGACCCCATGGACTGCAGCCTACCAGGCTCCTCTGTCCATGGGATTTTCCAGGCAAGAGGACTGGATATTAGCCTGAAATTTAAGGAAGATATTTTAAAACCACTTTTGCCACTGTGAAAAACAATATGGTAGATCCTGAAAAATTTAAATATAAAATTACCATATGATCCAGTAATTTCATTCTAGGTACATGTCCAAAAGAATTGAAAGCAAGGCCTCAAGCAGAAGTTAGTACACCCATATTCACAGCATTATTTGACAACAGACAAAAGTGGAAGCAACCCAAGTATCTATTGATGGAAGAATGGATAAATAGAATGTAGTATAAACAACTGAATAGTATTCATCCTTAAAAGGAAGGAAATCTGTCACATGTTACAACATGAATGAACCTTGAGGACATTGTGCTAAGTGAAATATAAGCCAGTCACAGGAGGACAAATATTGTACATTTCCATGGATATGAGGAAACTCGACTAGTGAAATTCACAGAAACAGAAAACAAAATGTTGGTTACCTAGAACTACGGGAGAGGACTATGGGGAATTGATCTTTAATGGGAACAGAGTTGCAGTTTTGGAAGATGAAAAGAGCTCTGGAGTTGGATGGTGGTGATGGTTGCACAGTCTTGTGAACGTATGCAACATCACTGAATTACATACTTAAAGCTAAAATGGTAAATTTCACTTTATATATTGTTGGTTCGTCACTAAGTCGTGTCTGACTCTTTTGCAACCCCATGGGTTGTAGCCCACTAGGCTCCTCTGTCCATGGGATTTCCCAGGCAAGAGTACTGGAGTGGGTTGCCATTTCCATCTCCAGGGGATCATCTCGACCCAGGGATCTAAACTGTGTCTCCCACATTGGCAGGCAGATTCTTTACTACTGAGCCACCAGGGAAGCCCCCATGTTTTATATATATATATATATGATATGTTTATATATATTTGATATATTCATGTATATTTTTTAACCACAGTTTTTAAAAGTTTATTTTCATCTGACTTGAATTAAGTTCCAGATAATGCCAGGCCCTAGGTAAAGTGATAACGTTGGTGATGAAGTTGGAAGGCAGTGAGCCATATGGGCCTTGATATCCCAGCTGAGCTGTGATGTCAGAGAAGTCATGGAAAAGAGACATGGAGAGTATGGGACTGCAGGAGAGCCAGTCTGGCAGTCACGCTCAGGATGAACTAAGTGGGAGGAGGAGGAAGAGAGAAGTAAGCCCAAAGTCATCCAAAGTCTCATGTTCTGGATGTTCTGCATATGCCTCCGCGTTGATCTGAAGAGAGAAAGGCCAAGAGAGACTCACCCAGGGTCCCAAAGGCAGCAGGTGGCAGACCCCTGCCTTGAGTTCAGATGTCATGGATTCTACATCTCACCTTTTTTCTTACACCATGCTACTTCTTACATGTATTATAAGTGAAAGAAACGATAAGGAGTGGTGGGAGAGGAGAAGAGGACATGGGGAATAAGAAGAAAGTAGGGAAAAGAGAGAAAAGAAAGGAAAGGCCAGGAGAAAGGAAGAGGAACACCAAAGCTGCAAACAAGAACAAACTTTTAAATTAGGCCCTGAGTCTGCATTGAACTTTTGACAATTATGGTTTGTCAGCATGGTGACTGATTCGTAATTATTTTATGGGATTTTAGCAACTCTCTGTGTAACTGTCTCAGAGAAATTGCAGAGCTGTTAATCCCGAATGTTTATTACCCACCATTCAATAAATAGCCTAATAAATCTAAAGAAGTCCAATTTATGGGGATGGTTATAGCATGCTGTTCAAATTCCAAGCAGTTACAATAAAACCACATCTATTGATGGTAATGCACTTTTAAAAATTTTATATTGGAGGATGCTGGAGCTTGACATCCCTTTGAGCTATTCCTTGCTCTGTGTTTGAGCCATGAGGGTCAGAGCAGGACAGAGGTCAGAGGCTGTCACTGGGTTGCTCTCTGCCAAGGTGGTGGAGTGAGATGGGTCATAGGCTTATCAATGTCCATAATGTCTAGGGACCTGGGTTCTAGTGACAGTGACATGTCAAGGCTATGTGGCTGTGTGAGCCATTTCAGGGCTCACCCCTGACCCTGCTGTGATAGAGAGTGCCAGAGCCCAGGTTGGGTGGGCTTTGGGTATCTTCTAGAAGGTGAGTGATTTGGGAAGAGCCAGGAGTGACGACTTCTCTCCTCACAGATTCTGTCAAGATCAGAGACTTCTCTGCTCATTTCCAGGAGCCTGATGCAGCCACACAGAAGGCTATACATAGAGTATAAAGGAGGGACACACACACACACACACACACACACACACACACACACACACACGATGGGCCCCATGGCCTATGGATTTCCTTTCACTCCCTGACACTTTCCCTTACACCGTCTCCCATTAGGGAGGCATCCGAAAGAAGGTGGTATAAAGAGGAAGCAGACAGAGAGAGTCAAGTGGGAAAGATACTGTCCTTAAGAAAGTGGATCTGGCCCTGGCCTTGCTCTTTGCCATATGGCCTTAGACAAGGCACTCCACCTGTGGGGCCTAGGTTTCCCCTCTCGGTTCTGACATTCTGTGGCTCTATGCTTCAATAAAATGGAATGGCAGGTGAACTAGAGACAGACAGAAGAAGTGCTCCACAGAGTAGGAGCCCTGTGTGAATGGGGGACAAGACTTTATATCATTTATAACCTCATGCCTCTTAGAATAGCTATCATCAAGAAAGACAGGGAAAGCAAATGCTGGCAAGCATGTGGAGAGAAGGAAACTCTTGTGCGCTGTGGGTGGGATTGTAAACTGGTACAGCCACTGTGGAAAACAGCATGGATGAGCCTCAAAAAATTTTCCATCTGTCCCCATAGGAATGCATGAAGCCATTCAGAAAAGAATGAAGACGACGACTAAGCTACACAGATGAAAGTTGTTTAGAAGCAGCTAAGTGAAGCAATTTAAAATATATGCTTAGGGAGAATTAGTTCAGTCACTCAGTCATGTCCAACTCTTTGTGACCCATGAATCGCAGCATGCCAGGCCTCCCTGTCCATTGCCAACTCTCAGAGTTCACTCAGATTCAAGTCCATCGAGTCAGTGATGCCATCCAGTCATCTCATCCTCTGTCGTCCCCTTCTCCTGCCCCCAATCCCTCCCAGCATCAGAGTCTTTTCCAATGACTCAACTCTTCGCATGAGGTGGCCAAAGTACCGGAGCTTCAGCTTCACCGTCATTCCTTCCAAAGAAATCCCAGGGCCGATCTCCTTCAGAATGGACTGGTTGGATCTCCTTGCAGTCCAAGGGACTCTCAAGAGTCTTCTCCAACACCACAGTTCGAAAACATAAATTCTTCAGCGCTCAGCCTTCTTCACAGTCCAACTCCCACATCCATACATGACTACAGGAAAAACCATAGCCTTGACTGATGCTATGCTAAGTCGCTTCAGTCATGTCCAATTCTGTACGACCCCATAGACAGCAGCCCACCAGACTCCTCTGTCTCTGGGATTCTCCAGGCAAGAAAACTGGAGTGGGGTGCCATTGCCTTCTCTGATAGCCTTGACTAGAAGAACCTTAGTCGACAAAGTAATGTCTCTGCTTTTGAATATGCTATCTAGGTTGGTCACAACTTCTCTTTCAAGGAGTAAGTGTCTTTTAATTTCTTGGCTGTAGTCACCATCTGCAGTGATTTGGGAGCCCCCCAAAATAAAGTCTGACACTGTTTCTACTGTTTCCCCATCTATTTCCCATGAAGTGATGGACCGAATGCCATGATCTTCGTTTTCTGAATGTTGAGCTTTAAGCCAACTTTTTCACTCTCCTCTTTCACTTTCATCAAGAGGCTTTTAAGTTCCTCTTCACTTCCTGCCATAAGGGTGGTGTCATCTGCATATCTGATGTTATTGATATCTCTCCCTGCAATCTTGATTCCAGCTTGTTTTTCTTCCAGTCCAGCATTTCTCATGCTGCCCTACAATCAAAGGAGGGAAGCAAAAAGATGAAAGGGTTTTACAGGAGAAATGCTACTTGAAGGCCAAACAAAACCTGGGGAAAAGGAGGGTCATTGAATAATTCAGTAGCAAGAAGGCTGTTAGAGATTTTGGGTTAAGCCATTTTATTGAAATGATGGGAGCAGAATGGATTATGTAAAAGATTATGAGGACACAAACGTACAGAAAGTAGAAAAAGCAAATATATAAAACACTGTGATAGAGTATTCCAGCAAACAAGGACTTTGAATGATTGGTTATTACAGTCATGGCTTTCATTGACTCATTCAATAAATAGTTTTCAATCTGATAATACATTCCAGGTACTGAACTGGGAGTCATTAGAGAACCCAGTAAAATATAATTACTGCCTTCAAGGTGCTCATAGTCTTATAAGAGAGGCAGATGCAACCATTGTACAAAATTAACAGTGAAGATATATACAGGTAGAGGTGTAGCTCAGAAGAAGAAAAAAATTTTTCTATCTGGTGGAGAAGCTGGGGATACTTCCTACCGAGATGCCATAAAGCTGGATTTTGAAAGATTAAAAGGAGCTTGCCAGGTGGAAGAAGATGAAGTTCATTCCATAGAACTGGGATAAAATGCAATAAAACAAAGGCAAGGAAGATAATGTATTTTGGGAACTCAAGCAACTAGGTACTGTTGAAGCATGAATTGTGTTGGAGAGTGCCAGCTGATGGGGCTAAGAGGTAAATAGGTACTAGATGACAGGTGACTTTAGGTGCCATGCTTTGTGCTAAGAAGCTGGTCTTATCTTTTACACCTTATAGGTAGAGATAAAACATATAAGCAAGGAAGAACCAGAATTGAAAGATCTCTTTGATTTTAACTTTTCTCTTTATTGATTCCTTTTTTTCCTGATTGCTTGGTTTATTTCACTGTCATAGTTTAAAGTGAGCCCTTGGTTCCTTTATTTTTCAGTGTTCACTAAGTACTGCTTTTATAGTGTCTTGTATTATTTTGTATGAAGTGTTATATTTTTCACTGGTATATAGCTAGGAAGTGATTTCTTTTTAAATTTCCTCTTTGAAATCAGTGAAATGGAAATTTTAAAATGGAAAGGATAAATAAATCCAAAATCTGATTTTTTAAAAAGAAAAACAATAAAACAGATACACTTCTTGCAAGTCTCATTAACGGGGAAAAAAGAAAGCATAAACACAGACAAGATTGGAAATAAAAAGGAGACATGGCACTGCTACATCCTTGAACTTTATACCAGCAATATTTAAAACAGAGTAAATGTATTAATTCTAGGTAAAACATTCCCCATTAGAATTAAGAGGAAATGAAAATCTTGATCTGATCAATTACTAGAGAAGAAACAGACAAACTGATTAGTGAATTATATTTTAAAAAATCACTAGGCCTATACACTGAGATTTTATGTAACTTAAGAAAGGTAATTTCCATTTAACTCTTTCAAATGTTAAAAACAAACTTGATAAAGACAACAAGGAATACAAACTATATCCCAATATTGCTTATAAGTATAGGCACAAAATTCAAATGGAAATATTAGCAAATAGAATCTGGCAATGATCTAAAGAAAAATATATTGTGATTAAGCAAATTTTATACTAAAGGTAGTCCAGTATGAGAGTATCTATGAAAACAATTCATTACATCATTATATCGATATATACAATTATATAAATAAATTGAATATGTATGTTGTTTTGCACAAAACCAGTATTATGTGCATGCATAATACATACACATTTATATTATATATGGTATTTATCTATCTCCAGGTCTCCTGGCTTGCAGGCAGATTCTTTACCATCTGAGCCACCAGGGAAGCCCCATACATTAACCTAGAAGACTACAATCTAAGGTTGAGGAGACTTTGCTAATGAACAGTGGACACCTAGAATAAATAAAATCAAGTATAGACATATTTAACTGCATACAAATTTAAAAAGCAAACCTTTACAGAAAATACAAATTAAAATGACATTTAATGGGGGAAAAAAGATATTACAAAGACATCAGTGAAAATGACAGAGTAAGAACCTTCAAAAATTCACTCCTCCATAAAGGCAATAATAACACTAGCAAAAATGTTTGGAATCAACTTTTTCAGAACTCTGAAAATTAACCAAAGTGTTGAAGAAATTCAAAGGGCATTTATACAAGAAAAGTGGCTGAATTTTGATAAGAACAGTGGACATATGACTTTTTAGTTTGTCCTGTTTTCATCTCCCTCTCAGCTCTGCAGCAGCCCTGAAGATCAACAGCTCACAATCTCTGTGAAAACCAGCAGCCTGGCAGCCACCAGGGCAGCTACTTTGAAAGTAAGTAAAAAACATAGATAGTAAAAGAAGTGACAAAGGACTTAATTAAAGTATACTACTAGGAAATCTTTAACACAAATGACACAGTAATGGAGGACTGGAGTAACAAAAAAGGACTGGAGTAACAAAAAAGATATGTAAAAACAAATAGCATAAAGGCAAATGTAAATAACATCTCTTTAGTAATTGCATTAAATGCAAACAGATTTAGCATTAAATATAATTAGTAAACTCCAATCAAAAGGCAGAGATTGGCAGAATCCATAAAATATAATCCCACCATATGCTGCCTACAACAGACTCACTTTAGATTCAAAGACATACATAGGTTGAAAGTGTAAGGATGGAAAAGATATATCATCACACAAACAGTCATCAAAAGAGAGCTGGAATAGCTATACAGATATACCTGTCTTATTGTGCTTCACTTTAATGCAGATGCTGCATTTTATACAAATCAAAGGTTAGCGGCAACCTTGCACAGAGTGTGTCTATTGGCATCATTTTTCCCATAGCATTTGCTCACTTTGTGTATGTTTTACATTTTGGTAATTCTTGTCACACTTCAAACTTCTATTGTTATATTTGTTATGGTGACCTGTGATTGGTGATCTTCGATGTTACCATTATAATTGTTTTCGGGTGTCATGAACTGTTCCCATGTAAGATGGCAAACTTAATTGATTGCTGAAATGACAGCAAAGGATTTAGAATATCACATAAACTTAGTTGATAAAGCAGCAGCAGGGTTCCAGAGGATTGACTCCAATTTTGAAAGAAGTCCTACTGCAAGTAAAATGCTGTTAAACCCCGTCGCATGCTACAGAGTAACCGTTCATGAAAGGAGAAGGAATTCATGAAAGCAAAAGTCAATCAGTACAGCACATCTCACAGTTGTCTTATCAGTATTTTAAGAAGTTGCCACAGTCACCCAACCTTTAGCACCCTGATCAGCCAGTAGCCATCAACACTGAAGCAAGACCTTCCATCAGCAAAAGGATTATGATTTACTGAAGGTTCAAATCCCATGGACGGAGGAGCCTGGTGGGGTGCAGTCCATGGGGTCGCTAAGAGTCGGTCATGACTGAGTGACTTCACTTTGACTTTTCACTTTCATGCATTGGAGAAGGAAATGGCAACCCACTCCAGTGTTCTTGCCTAGAGAATCCCAGGGACAGGGGAGCCCGGTATGCCATCATCTATGGGGTCGCACAGTGTCGGACACGACTGAAGTGACTTAGCAGCAGCAGCAGATGATGATGTTTAGCATTTTTAGTAATAAGGTATTTTAAAATTAAGGTATGTACATTTTTAGACATAAATCTGTCACACACTTAATAGGCTACAGTATCCTATAAAAATAACTTTTATATGCAGTGGAAAGCCAAAAAAATGTGTAACTCCTATTACTGGGATATTTGCTTTATTGTGGTAGTCTGGAACCAATCCTGAAATATCTCTGAGGTGTGCCTATACCTTGTAATTTTTTTAAAACTTCAGTTAGTCAGTTCAGTTGCTCAGTCAGTTCAGTTCAGTCACTCAGTCGTGTCCGACTCTTTGTGACCCCATAATTCGCAGCACGCCAGGCCTCCCTGTCCATCACCATCTCCTGGAGTTCACTCAGACTCACGTCCNCCTTGGACGAGGGCTATCGCCTTACCGCCGACATTCCTGACCTTCAATGTGGGATAGCTCCTCTAGGCCCTCCTGCGCCCGCGCAGCCACCACTCCTCATGTCATGTCCAACTCTTTGCAGCTTCATGGACCGCAGCATGCCAAGCTTCCCTTAAAACTTAATTTTATCTTATTCTTTTTGGCCACACCACACAGCTTGTGGCATCTTTCCTGACCAGGGATTTAACCCAGGCCACCACAGTGAAAGCCTCAAATTCTAACCACTATGCCCCAAGGGAAATCTGAGGTATGTCTGTACCATTATCAGAAAATAGACTTTAAAACAAAAATTGTTACAAGAGACCATGAAGGATATTGAAATATAAACACTTATGCAGCTAACAACAGAGTTCCCAAATGCATGAAGCAAAATATATGACAAATTGAAGGGAAAAACAGACACTTTAATAATGACAGTTGGAGTCTTCAATATCCTTCTTTTAATAATGGATAGAACAACTAGACAGAAAATCAATTAAAAAATAGAATACTTCCCTACATAGAACAGCACTACAAGCCAACTAGATCCAACAGACATCTACAGAACTTTCTACCCAACAAGAGCTGAAGAGACATTCTCAAGTACATATAGACATTCTCCAGGATAGACCATATGTTAGGCCACAATACAAGCCTTAATAAATTTAAAAGGATTAAATTCATACAGAGTTTGTTCTTCATCCACGTAGAATGAAATTAGAAATCAATACAAAAGGAAATTTGGTAAATTAACAAATGCATGAAAATTAAACAAACTCCTAAATAACCAATGAGTCTAAGAAGAAGTCATGAGGAAAATTAGAAAACTGGGAAGAAGGAAAATGAAGATATAATTTTCTAAAGCCTATGTGATAAAGCAAAAGTGGCACTTGATAGAAAATTTATAGCTGTAAAGTACTGTATGAAAAAAGAAGAAAGATTTCAAAACAAAATCCTAACCGGCTACCCTAATTAAGAAACTAGACAAATAAGAATAAACTAAACTTCAAGAAAGGAGAAGGAAGGAAATAATAAAGATTAGAATGGAAACAAATAAAATATAGAATAGAAAATACTAGACAAAGTCATGGAGAAGGCAATGGTATCCCACTCCAGTACTCTTGCCTGGAAAATGCCATGGATAGAGGAGCCTGGTGGGCTGCAGTCCATGGGGTCACTGAAAGTTGGACACAACTCAGTGACTTCACTTTCACTTTTCACTTTCATGCATTGGAGAAGGAAATGGCAACCCACTCCAGTGTTCTTGCCTGGAGAATCCCAGGGACAGGGAAGCCTGGTGGGCTGCTGTCTATGGGGTTGCACAGAGTCAGACACGACTGAAGTGACTTAGCAGCAGCAGCAGCAGCAAAGTCAATACAATAAAAATTTGATTATTTGAAAGAAAATTAACAAATTGATTAATTTTTAACCAGACTGGTAAAAAGGAAAGAAGACTCAAATTACTAAAATTAGGAGGCATTGCTATTGATCTTATAATAAAGAGAATTATAAGAGAATACTATGAGTAAGTGTGGGCCAACAAACTAAAAGACAGAAAAAAAATGAACGTGTTTCTAGAAAGATACCCTGTTTCTAAGGAGAAATAGAAAATCTGAATGACTTAAATGAGTAAACAGACTGAGTTATAACAAAAAAATTTCCCACAAAGAAAAGCCTAGAACCAAGTGGTTTCCCTGGTGAATTCTAAAAATTTTGAGAGAAGAATTAGCACTAATCCTTTTATAAATTCTTCCACATAATAGGAGGGGAAACTGGAAGCTTCATACATTACTGGTGGAAATGTAAAATGATGCAGCTTCTTGGGAAAATAACTAGTCTGGCAGTTTCTCAGAGGTAAAACATTGAGTCACCATGTGACTCTGCAGTTATACTCAAGTATAGAATGAAGAGAAATGAAATCATCTTTGTACAAAAACTTGTATACGAATGTTCATAGCAGCACTGTTCACAATAGGCCACAGGTAGAAGCAACCCAAATGTCCATCAGCTGATGAATGGTTAAAGAAAATACAGTGTGTCCATACAAGGGAATATTGGAGAAGGAAATGGCAACCCACTCCAGTGTTCTTGCCTGGAGAATCCCAGGGACAGGGAGCCTGGTGGGCTGCTGTCTATGGGGACGCACAGAGTCAGACACAACTGAAGCGACTTAGCAGCAGCGGCAGCAGCAGCATACAAGGAAATATTGAGCCATGACAGGGAATGAAGTTCTGATGCATGCTACAACATGGATGGACCTTGAGAACGTTATGCTAAGAGAATGAAGCAGACCCAAGAGGCCACATATTGCATGATTCCATGCAATTTATAGAAAATGTCAAGAATAGGCAAATTCATAAAGACAAAAATCAGATCTGTGGTTGTCAGGGACTTGGGAAAGAGGGAAATGAGGCATGACCGCTAATGGGTACAAGGCCTTTTCCAGGGATGAATATGTCCCAGAATTAGATAGGACTAATGCTTGTACAACCTGTGAATACACTGAAAACCAATGAATTGTACACTTTAAAAGGTATATTTTATGACACACAAATTTTACCTCAATAAAAAATTTAGTTTATGCATTCTGACCAAAAAAAGACAGAACAAAGGTCATAAGAAGTACAGTTTTTGTACTTCAGATGGTAAAGTGTCAATTCTTCTACCAGACAAAGAGAAATTATAAATTGACAAAAAACTAAATCACAATAAACAGAAGAATTATATCAAAATGCAATTCATAGAAGGGCATATGCAGATGGCACAAAATGCACTCAGTTCACTGATAGTCATAAATTAAAATAACAATGAGGTATCTTTTTGTACCCACTAGACTAGTGAAAATTAAAAAGAACTATCATATCTATTGCTGGCAGGGGTGCAGAGAATAAAGAGTGTCGTCAGACATTGCTGGTTAGGATAGTGATAAATTTACAGGTTTTTGGAAGCTAGAAAGCAACAGTCATCAGTATACAAAGTACATATATTCTTTGACCTAGCGGTCTAACTCTGTGAATCTAGATTATATAAATAAAAAGAAAAGTTTCTAAGGACACAGACACAGGAGGAATGTATATATACACACACACGTGTTTACTGAATTGGTTATTGATGTTTACAGTGATCCCAAGCTGAATAGGCTGGTACATCTATACTGTGGATTATTATGTAACAAAAATTATGACTTTCAGAACTACTAGAAAACTTAGAGGAAATTCCATGTGTTTGGCTGAATGAGAAAGGAAAGATACAGAAGGATGTGTATAATATAATCAATCCTCTTTTAATAAAATAATTACAAAGAACAATATATATATATGCCTATATTAAATACATAAATCTATATATGATTATACTTTTAACATACCTATAATGCAAAGGCAAAGAGATCACTTTGGTGGTACTAGTGGGGAACTTAAGTAGATGTTACAGAGACTCGCTGGGAGGCTCCTGCAATAGTCCAGGAGCCACGTGATGAAGTAGTTTAGTCGTTTAGTCGCTAAGTTGTGTCCAGCTCTTGCGACCCCACAGACTGTAGCCTGTGGGGTTCCTCTGTCCATGGGACTCTCCAGGCAAGAAAACCGGAGTGGGAAGGCCTTGACCAAATCAAGGTCAGAGCCCAGAGCTGCAGAGCACTTCTCAAAAGCTCTGCTGGGACATCCTCTCTGGGGCTGCCTTTTGGATGTCATAGCCCCTGCTGGCCTTTGCTCCTGCAGACCATGTAACAAGCCGTCTTGGTTCCTGCTCCACAGCCACCACCCACTCCATCTTAGATTTTCTTTTTTCCATAAGGCCAGTGGGGATGAAAGCGTCTTCCTAGCTTCTCCCTCCCCCACATCCTGCACCCTCACGGTCCTGAGCATGCCCTCACATGCTTCTAATGCACTCCACGAATTTGCACCATGGAATTCCCCCAAAACACACAGGGTCATCAATAAGACATCCAGGATCATAGCCTCGGACTTTTCTCTGCATTTATCCTCGGTCTATGTGGATAATAAAACATCCAGCAGTGGCTTTCCTTTACCTCTTCCCTGCCCTCTGAACGTTTTCTGTCTTCATTCTCCTGGGAGTCACCTTCACTTCTTTTTTAAAAACTTATCTAGAACTTCTGAGTTCTCCCAGAACACCATATACTCCTCCATTCCAACCCAGTTCTCTTGTGTTCAGACCTAGTCTAAGGAATCTCATGTTGGGCGTGGGTGAGAATATCAGAATCTCGTGGAAAGATTTTCAAAAGACATGCCTACCACTCACCACTCTGCTTCCCTCCTCCATGTGTCATAGGTTCTTGAAAAATGAGCTTTTTTTTTTTTTAAGTGACAGTATTAAGATGCTACCATCTGCTGTTTTCATTTTGCAGATTAGGAAACTAAAGGTTGATGAGAGTAAGTGATCTTCCTAACACCTTCCTTAGTAGTAATAGCCCATACTATTCTATCGCACTCCTAGCTTTTTAGGGAAATTCATCAAAGGCTCTGAGAAGGTACCTTTATTTCTCAGAGGAACTCTTAGGAACCTAATGCCCAATAGCTTGTTTGGGTTTTCACTTTTTTGCAAACAATGGTTGAGTTTCTAATATATGTCAGGCATTATAGAAGGAGTTCCAGGAGAGATACAGAAATAGAAAGATGAACAAAACAGGGCAGCTGCCTCTGATGAGCTTTCAGCAAGTGTAAGAGTAGATTAGTGCTTAAGAGAGGCAGTTAAAATGAGTGTGAATAGTGTCTTTACAGGCTAGAGGAATTTGGAATTTATCCCACCTCTGAGTGCCTGAGAAGGTGGCCAGTGAGCCGGTGTCAATCCACTTTATGCAAATGGACCTGTTTAGATTTAGCTGTTTGTGAAAGGCAGAAATCCCTTCCTCCCTCAGGTAAGGGTTACCTCCTTGGGATCCATCATGTTTTACCCCCAACTTGGGAGCAAGACAAGGTCGAATGAAGCCTGCCATTTCCCATGACTTTCGAGGGCTCTTCATGAACCAGGATGCCATGATGTTTTGACAACAAGGTCTTAGGATGCTTCCCAGGCTTGGGCAGACAGAATCAATGTATGAAGGCACACATAAAGTGGGTGGGTCTTTAAAGTATTTATGAAGTGAGTGTGATCTTCTAGGAAAGAAGAGAGGTTCACCAGGGGAAGGAAAAGAAGAGATGAAAGCTCTGAACAGAGGAGGAGAGTGAGCAGAGGCAGACGTTCAGGATGCTTTCAGAGTCACAGGTGACAGACTCTGGAGCCAGCCTGCCCGACTCTGAACCCCTGCTCGGCCATTCCTTAGCTGTGCGGTCTTGAGCCACTTGTCCAGGAAGAGAAGGATGTTTCTGATTCTGAACTAGAGAGGCATTCGTGGGCAGGATGTGGAGGAAGTACTGGTGCTCAAACTGTAGGTTGGTCCAGACTGTAAAGGAGCTTACATGAGTCTAGGCCTTAGCTGGGGGCTGGAGTAGCTTTCTAAGGCGAGCGCTGCAAGGTCAAAAAAACTCATGCTTGATCATCTCGTAAGTCCCTGGTGGTTTCCCTACCTGCCAGGGATTTGTGTGAAGCATTTGAAGAATGCCTGTGCGTGAATCAGCCACAGAGTGACGGCAAGAGACACACATCTGACATGGGCTGAATCACATATCTCTCCAAAGCAGAGGGGAACCCAGTGAAGGAGGGAGGTATTCCAGGTTGTGGGGGTAGGGGTGGGTACGGTGGCCCACAAAGCCAGTGTTTGCACGGTTTCTGCCTTTCGGGCCCAAGACCTTCTGAAACCTCTGCTCTCTCTCTGCGTTTTCAACCTATAAAAACCACCCCTTTGATCTAGAAGGAAAAACGGATTCAGCCTCTAGGTTAATGCTGTTGGCTAAGTACTTCAGAGAGGCTGTATGACTTAAGCACAAACAGAGAACCAGGCATCAGAAGCAGCAGCTGTGGAGTAAAGGCAATCCACTTAAACTCTATGAATCACAGCGTTCTCATCTATGAAATGGGAGATATAACCCCTGTCCCACACTCCTTCCCAAGGAGGGGACAGAGAAGGTCATACCAGGCGAGTCTCTCCATCACTTATCTGTTGCCACATTAGCGATGTTGAACGAAACCCTCAGAAACCACAGCGGCATACAATGGTAAACACTGAATTAGCTCAGAAGCCTGTGGAGTTCAGCGGATTTGGGCTTGGCTACTCCCACTGTGCTTGCTCGTATGACTGTGGTCACCTTCAGGTCACAGCTCAATGGCTCTGCTGAATATGAATGAGCTCATTCATATTCCTGGGAATTGGCTAGCCACTGCTGACCTATGATGGTCTTAGGACAACTTGGCTCTATTCCACAGGTGTATTCTTCTAAAGGCGATGGCAGAGGGTAGGGCTGGATGAATGGAAAAGAGCCTCTGCTTATGTCACGTCTTCTGACAACTCATTAGCCAAAGCAAATCACATGGTTAAGCCCAACATGCAAAGTACAAAGGCATAAGGTGAAGATTCAGGAAGTGGTGAAGAATCGTGGCCATTTCTTGCCATCTACTATGGCCTCCATAAACCATAAGCTATGCAAATAAATGTAAGGTAATATTACTATCCAAACACAATTTAATCAGTGTGTGCTTGTTGAATTGATTTATATGGCCATTGGCCTGTCTCAGACCTGATTACTTCCACAAGTTTTTCCAATTGCCTCATAGTTTTTGTAGCTAGAATAAAACTCCATTTAAAAACTATCTGTAAATTTTTCTTGGACAGCTGAAGCTCTCTGCTTTCTCTCTGTCTGATATTACAGTGCGGGTGTGTGTATGTGTGGGGGTGGTGGGTGTTAGTGGTGATTTTCTGTTTCCATTTAGCTTAAGTCATCAGCGATAACTTTAACTTGGCAGTTTCATCAGGGCTCTTTCTAAATGTGCTGACATTTCAATTAAATGTCAGTGGCATCATTCTGTTTACCAGCTGGAAAGATTTGTAATGGGGACTATTGGTAGTGCCAGAGACTAGAGATTTCCATTTGGTGAAATGCCAGCCAATGTCTTTGTCTCTGCTGTACCCTGAGGGTCTTCTCCACATGTGTTTGACAGACTGATTGCTCCTTCAATATGTCCCTGGTGCTCTGGGTCAAGAATTTCAAACTATTCCCCAAATCCTAATGGGAGTGCTTTAGGGGCTTCGTTATTTATTGTTTTTTGTTAGAACACGGAATAAGACTTCTCTGCCCTCCCAGTTTAATTAAGGAATAGCCCAAGTTTGCAGAGCAGGCAATTAAAATTTATTCTCTACAACTACATATATATATATATACATAAGGCTTTTCATTGGGAGCTGCAGGAGAAACTAGTTATTCCAATTCTGGATTATGGATCTAGATTGTCTGGATTCAAAACCCAACTCTGGCCACTCCCCAGCTATGTGATCTTGGGCCACTTAACCAAGTGTTAACCAAGTGTCTGATCTCTATTTTCTCCCCTGGGAATGATAATATAATCTGTTAACAGTTCTGAGGCTTAAATGAGTTAAAATACTTGAAGTACTCAGAGCCACGCTGAAGTATTAGCTGTTATGCATTATTAATACAATACAACTCGAATAAAATACAGATATAAATCAGATACTGAAGTTGATATAAAAATGCAACTGTCATCCATGGTTCTGATTTAATCTTATTTGTTAAGCAAAACAATCTCAGTGTTGTCACTGATTGACTTTGAAAAAAAGTATTATTAATTAGAATTATAAAGTAAACACATACGTTCCAGATGTGATTTCATTTGGGGAAAAAAAATCCTCTGCTGTTTAGAAATTTTGAAATCCCTGTTCTTCTCCATCTCACATGATTCTGAGTTAGAGGCTTAAAAAGCAAATCAGATAAGTAAGTGCCCAACCTACATTGACTTGGAGGACAGATTCCAGGTCAGTGCTGAAGTATAACAGTACAGGGCTGAAATCATTCCACCACGGCTTCTACTAGCACACCCAGTTGAACCAAACAATTTGTAAGAACATTTGGCGACAGTAATTTTCTATGGAAATACATAGTAGTAATTGCCTTGTGCACTGACCAGGGCCTGGAAATAGTTCTCTAAATGGTTGCTAAAGCATAAGAAGCCCCGAAGGTATGTGCAGCTATTAACAACGTTGCTAAGCCCAGTTTTAATATTCTGGTTCAGCAGAACCCACAAATACAGCAGGACTCCAGGAGGAGCCATGGCGGGTTCCTGCCTCCCCACGCCTGCCACCTTGTGGACAAACTGCTGCATAACAACTTGATTCCTCAGGTTAAGGCCGAACCTGGTGGGTGGGCAAATCCAAGCGGTAGTGGTTGGCCCCCTTTTCTGCCTGGCTGCCATGTGGAAGCTGCCCTAACTCTCCCTGTGTGGTGTACGGAAGGTTGGTACCAAACTGGGTTGGTGGGGGTTGGATGGCAAATGAAGGCATCATTACTTTTTATGGGAGAAGGGGTGACACGTGCAAACTGAGTGTGGGTGGGACTGTAAATCTGAGGTCAGAGGGTGGAACTGAGTGGAGCACAAAAACAAGGGTCAGGCCCTTACTGCTGGAGTTCTGACCACTCTCTGGGTCTCCGTGTCCTTGTCCAAGACATGATTGGAAAGGTTAAGGTACAGAGGAAGAGTCCCAGTCTCAGAGCCAGGTAGACCTTGATAGAGATGCTAGCTCAGCTCCTTACCCATCTGTAAAATGGGGAGAATTTTATATGTCCATACAATTATGGTGGAGAGAACACAGACCAGTGGTTGCATAAACCTGGATAAGTGGTAACTCTTTCATCCTGTCAGTTTTATGGACTGGAGGTTGCCTAAGCTGTTTTCTAGGTCAGATGTGCCTTGGTTCTATTATGTGATGAGAAAATAATTTAAAAGAATAAGAGCTTAGAAATTAAATCACTGGTTAATGGATTCATGGTTTAATCTATTTTTTTAAAAAAATCCTCTCCTGGCAAGAACCCAAAGAGAAAGAATAGTAAAGGTCCAAACATTTCACTGAGGAAAAACTAATGTTGACTAGAGAGGTTTTCTTTAAAGTGTGTTTAAGTCATATCACTTGATGCCATCCAGGCCTTACAGGTCAGTTCTCAGTTTCCAGGAGAGGAATGCCATGACATGAGGAATACACCTTGAACTTCTTAGATGATTTAAAAAAAAAAAGGATTAAAAATCAATAGGCTTTCTGCTTCAAGTCTTCCAATTTTGTTTCCATCTCCCTTCTGTAGAAAGAAGCATAGCCACTGAAGAATTACTGGTGCATCTGGGGGTACCTGGTGCGTTTTGCCAAGATTGTAAGAAAGTTTCTCTGAGCATCACCAACAGCAAACTTCCACTGCACCCCTATTTGGCAGAGGCTGTGACGCTGTACCCTGGGGAGGAAAACATGCCAGAGCTGTGCTGTCTGACACGGTCGCCATGAGCCACGTGAATTAAACCCTCTGCTCCTCAGTCACACTAGCACATGGCCACATGTGGCTAGTGGCTATTGTATATTACAGGGCGGGTATAGAGCATTTCCACCATTGCAGAATGTCCTGCTGCCTAGCGCTGCCCCAGAATCCAAGTGTCCAGCTACTGGGGAGCCCAGAGGGCTGGTAGAGATGGTCCAGTCCTGCCCCCAGACCAGAGTAGGAGGCAGAAGACCGAGTTCCAGCCCCAGCTCTGCTGTTAACTCATAGGTAGCCTTGGTCTTCAACTGGGGATCACCTAACTTGGTTTACTCACCTATAAAGTGGGTTTAAGCACTCACTGAGTCCGTCAGTGAATGACTCTTCTAGCATCTACTAAGATGAGGCCCTATGATGCCTGTCTGCTGGACTCCTAGCAGCTGATTGAAATACTGCTGTTACAGCTCTGCGAGTGAGAGCCGCCCAGCAAAGCGCGTGAAGTGCCTTCCCCTGGCCTAGCTCAGAGGAGGGCTCAGAGCGCGGGCTGTGCCGCCAGAAACCGCTGAAACAAGGTGGTCTGTCCAGAGAGAGCTTTTCAGCTCCCCGCTTCACGTTGCGCTGGTCTTCTCCCACATTTTACAAGCTGAAAAAGGCTTAAGAGAAGAGACAGAGCAGGGCTACAGAAGCTGTGTGTCTGGTCAAGGTGTGGCTTTAATCTCACACTACCTCCCCATTTTCCCACCCCCATCTAGCCAGGTTACAGGCTCCAGGAGCCCATGGTAAGAAGCAGTCATTCAGGCTCCCACTAGAGTGTCTGATATAGAGGGAGGAGCTGGAGGAAGTGTCTTCACTTTTCATCTTGGCCCAACAGCATCCTAGCCATTCCAGCATCTCCTGTTTGTAGGCCGTAGGAGGTGGATGGAAGAAGTGAAACCCAGGCAGGAGAGGTGAGCCACAACACTCAGAGTCCTTGGAATCGCTGGCACTCCAGCCTCCTATGGTACCCAGGATGAGGACAACACTTCAGGTGGCTGACCCTCATGCCCATCTCAGTACTGTCTCCACCATATGTATGCCCAGATGAGGGCACCTGCGCCCCACAGCCCTGTGCTTCCAGAGGAACATTCTGGGCCACAAGACAGGAGACCCAAGGTCCCATCTCAGTCCTACCATCACCCTGACTGTGTGATCTTGGGTAAGTCAACCAACCTCTCAGGTATGTGTATCAGTAAAATGATGACGCCCATCTCCCTTGTGTATTTTAATGAGAACCAGACTTTGGAAGCTGAAAAGAAGACTGTACACAAATTAAAGCCTCAGGCAAAGGTATAGATACTTTGTGTGTAGGATGGGTACACTGGAGAAGGACTGGGGATGCCTGGAGTAACATCCCAAGTAAGGAATCTGCAGTTTCAGGACCACGTAGAGAAAGCCAAAAGCTAGGATAAGGCTCTCAAACCTTTCCCCCATCACTAATCTGCAGCTTGCGTGAGTGCCCCAGCTTTCTTCCAGAGCCCTCTGTGGTCATGAAATCTCGGGGACAGTTGGATCCCAACCTTCAGCTGTGGTCGAATATCCCAGATAGCATCTCTGCAGGTCACATATCCTGTGCTCGGATACCACCAGTGACCGAGAGCTCACTACCTTACAAGTCTGCCCATTTCACCTCTGGGCAGTCCTAGCTGATAAAACAGCAGCACAAAAGGGGTTCTTTTTGAGAGCTGTCTCTAATTTCTTGTTAGTGACTTCCTGGACAGTCAAGTTAAGGAGGATGCTGAGGCTGTCCAGGTTCGTTGGTAGTGTGGTTAATTAACCTTGTCTGCCACAGGTATCAAAGAGGGCAGCTGTGGAATGGATGCAACACCTCTGCCCCCAGTCCTAAAAGCTCTTCTCTCTATGAGTCATTTCTGCCTCTACTATTGGTCCTTGTTTTTCTCTATGGCAAACAATGTCTGCGGTCTTTAGTTTTGTTGTTTGGTTGCTAACTCATGTCCAACTCTTTTGCGACCTCATGGACTATAGCCCTCCAGGCTCCTCTGTCCATGGGATTCTCCAGGCAAGAATACTGGAGTGGCTTGCCATTTCTTCTCCAGGGGATCTTCCTGACCGTGGGATTGAACCCGAGTCTCCTGCATTGGCAGGTGGATTCCTTACTGTCTGTGGCTTTGCCAAATGTCAATCCCCTTCCTTCCTTCTCTGTCCTGCCATGAATTTCTCCCCGATGTCTCAGAAGAAGCTGACCTCTCAGCAGCTCCAGGTGGACCATGATTCGCCTTAACTAACCTGAGTAATCCCATCCTCCCTACACAATAAGTAGTTAACAAATGAGCATGTGGCCCAGTTCCAGCCAATGAGATCAGAGATATTCGCTGAAGGCTTCTAAGAGCTTTCCTCATTTTCATGAGAGTTAGAGGAAGTCAGCTCTTGCTTTCCTGTTGGAAGAGAATAAGAGAGCAAACAGCCCATAATGCTACTGGCATCCGTCATAAACATCTGGAGTCACCAATTTAGGGCAAGGCTGCTAAAGAGTGGAGTGGAGCAATGGAAAGAACCTGAGGCTTAGATTATATCACTGAGCCCATGAATCAACCTCCCTCAAAGGCCATCTATCTCTGTAGCTCCAGTGATGCAAACTACTGTATACCTTAGCTATGGGAACCTGTTAGAGTTGGGTGTTCTGTTGCTTGCACCAAATTCATCTCCGTTGGGCCATGTAGATGTAACACATCAAGATCATCTTGGAATGTCCAGCAATGGCCTCTCTGCTCCCATCTTTTTCCCAGGTTCAGCTTCTTTAGTTCCTTCATCCACTCCTCACATGGAATGAATGAGAGAGTGATACTCGCTCAGTCACGTCCAACTCTGCGAACCCATGGACTGTAGCCTGCCAGGCTCCTTTGTCCATGCAATTCTCCAGGCAAGAATACTGGAGTGGGTTGCCATTTCATATGGAATGGCTGAGAATATTTCAGCATTTTGGAGACTCTCTTCTGAGTACGCTCATATTATTTTAAGTAATTCTTCCCTGGTGGTGCCAGTGGTAAAGAATCTGCCTGCAACGCAGGAGATGAGGCAGGAGACTAGGGTTCAGTCCATGGCTGGGGAAGTTCCACTGGAGAAGGGAATGGCAACTCACTCCAGTATTCTTGCCTGGGAAATCCCACGGACAGAGGAGCCTGGGGGACTGCAGCCCATGGGGTTGCAAAGAGTCAGACACGACTGAGCACACAGTACACATTACATAACCCTTGATACTAGTTTGTTTTCCATTCCTAGGCATCTGTGAGGCCAGTAGAAAAGTGAGCACCAGCTGTATACTCTGCCACTCTGCCCCCTGCCACAGCCCCAGGAACCTGTGCGCTGCTAGTGGTCACATGGGGTTTCTCTTTGCTTGGCTTGGCTGAGGCAGCCAAGTTCTTCCTGGCTTCTGGGTAAATAACTCATGTTCTCATCACTGCGCGTCACAGATAGAGAGTTTTCAATGGGGTTCAATGTAATTGCTACCATCTATCACTTTAATAGCCTAATGAAGGTGAGATGCAATTAGAAAGGGTGTCAGAGGAATATGGAGTTTGTTTTACAATTATCTATACAGCCAGGGGGACCCTCGGCACAGAACATTGCCTTTTAAAAGCCCGAGAAACATGTGGCATAAATGTGCATTGCTGAGTGACTTAAAGGGACCTGTGGTTTTTCTTGTAGTTCCTCTGAATACTGATGCAGGTTTGTTTGCTTTGGACAATAGATGGGCTCAGAAGAAAGTTGCATAAAAAGTGAAAGTGAGTTTTACAGAATCAAATCTTCATTTCCTATTGAGTTACATTAACATTGCATAGCTGTTTCACTTGCCCTGTCATCCCTTGAGTGTCTTGGCTGCCCCTTCTTTGATGAGCAGTTAATGATTTCTGAACAAACATGCTGACAAACCTAGGCAGCATATTCAAAAGCAGAGACATTACTTTACTGACAAAGGTCCATCTAGTCAAAACTATGGTTTTTCCAGTAGGCGCGTATGAATGTGAGAGTGATAAAGAAAGCTGAACATCGAAGAATTGATGCCTTTGAATTGTGGGGCTGGAGAAGACTCTTGAGAGTCCCTTGGACAGCAAGGAGATCAAACCAGTCAATCCTAAAGGAAATCAGTCCTGAATATTCATTGGAAGAACTCATGCTGAAGCTGAAGCTCCAGTACTTGGGCCACTTGATATGCAGAACTGACTCATTGGAAAAGACCCTGATGCTGGGAAAGATTGAAGGCAGGAGACGGGGATGACAAAGGATGAGATGGTTGGATGGTGTCACCGACCCAATGTACATGAGTTTAAGCAAGCTCCAGGAGTTGTTGATGGATAGGGAAGCCTGGCATGCTGTGGTCCATGGGATCATAAAGAATCGGACTTGACTGAGCAACTGAACTGAAACAAATATTATCATCACCTAGACTCACTAGTGAAAGGAACTGGTAGCATAAATTCCTTTTCTTCAAGTGAAGCATTTTTCCCTGAGGGTTTTTTTTATTGTCATAAAATATACATTTTATTACTATACATTTATAGTAGTAAATATACATTTACTACTATAGGGAGGCCTGGTGTGCTGCAGTCCATGGGGTCGCAAAGAGCTGGACACGACTGAGTGACTGAACTGAACTGAAAATATACATAACATAGGATTTACCATTTTAATCATTTTAAGTGTACAATTCAAAGGCATTAAGTATATTCACAGTGTTGTGGAAGTGGCACTATGATCAATTCCAGAAATTTCTTATCATCCCAATCAGAAACTCTATCCATAAAATAGTAACTCCCATTTTGCCTTCCCCTTAGTCCTTGGTGACCTGCATTCTACTTCCTGTCCTTATGAATTTGATGCTCTAGGTACGTCACAGAAGTGGAATCTATAGTATTTGTCCCTTTGTGTCTGGCTTCTTTCACTTAGCATAATGTCATCAAAATTTATTCATGTTGTAGCATGTGTTCCAATTTCCTTTCTTTTCAAG
This sequence comes from Neotragus moschatus, assembly GCA_006410615.1. NCBI lineage: Eukaryota > Metazoa > Chordata > Mammalia > Artiodactyla > Bovidae > Neotragus > Neotragus moschatus. The sequence goes on along the minus strand of SJYA01001694.1, from coordinate 324,854 downwards.
GCTGTATAATATTCCACTGTGGGTATACACCAGCTTTTGTTTATCCATTCATCCATCAGTGGACACAGGGGTTGCTTCTACTTTTTTGGCTACTGTGAAAATACTACTATGAACATGGTATACAAATGTGTTTTAGTCCCTGCTTTTAATTTTGGGGGGTATGTATCCAGAAGGGGGATTGCTAGAGCATATAATTCTATGTTTAACTTTCAGAGAAACTGCTATATGGTTTTCCATAGTGACTACACCATTTTACATTCCTATGAGCAATGCACAAAAGCTCTAATTTATCCACACTCTCACCGACACATTTTATTTTCCATTTTTAAAAACAATAATCATCCTAGTGGGTATGAAGAGTAATGTCATGTGGTTTTGATTTGCAATTCTCTGGGTTTTCAATCTCCAAGTCCCTCAAAAGGAGCTTACAGGTGATAGCACACAATGGCAGCAAGTCCTCAGAATTGGAAGCAACTAGAATCAAGGCATCTCAGAGAAGGCAATGGCACCCCACTCCAGTACTCTTGCCCAGAAAATCCCATGGACAGAGGAGCCTGGTAGGCTGCAGTCCATGGGGTTGCTAAGAGTTGGACACGACTGAGTGACTTCACTTTCACTTTTCACTTTCATGCATTGGAGAAGGAAATGGCAACCCACTCCAGTGATCTTGCCTGGAGAATCCCAGGGATGGGGGAGCCTGGTGGGCTGCCGTCTATGGGGTCACACAGAGTCGGACACAACTGAAGCGACTTAGCAGCAGCAGCAGCAGAATCAATGCATCGGAGCCTCCCAGAGCCTCAGCTGCCTGGGATGCAAGCCAGGGATTCTCATTTCCCCATAAGAGGCAGGTTAGAGCACCACACTAAGAACTGATGCTGCTTTTGAACTGTGGTGTTGGAGAAGACTCTTGAGAGTCCCTTGGACTGCAAGGAGATCCAACCAGTCCATTCTGAAGGAGATCAGCCCTGGGTGTTCTTTGGAAGGAATGATCCTAAAGCTGAAGCTTCAGTACTTTGGCCACCTCATGTGAAGAGTTGGCTCATTGGAAAAGACTCTGATGCTGGGAGGGGTTGGGGGCAGGAGGAGAAGGGGACGACAGAGGATGAGATGGCTGGATGGCATCACCGACTCGATGCACATGAGTTTGGGTGAACTCCAGGAGTCAGTGATGGACAGGCGTGCCCCAATTCATGGGGTTGCAAAGAGTCGGACATGACTGAGTGACTGAACTGAACTGAACTGAACTGATACTCTAATTGGAATAGGGGAGAGAGCCCCAGACTTGAGAATAACCAGACATGGCCCTCAGCACAGTACTGTCATCAGGGTGGTCTTGGATTGGTCAGTCAACCTCTCCAAATAGCAGTTTTTCATCTGTAAAATGTGGACGCCTTCCTCTCAGATTGGTTGTAGAGTGTTAAACATAATGATATGGAAGGACCTGGCATCATTTAGCACATGTAAGGCCCTCAATAAATAGAATCCACCTACAGAGCAGTTCATGATTGTACCTTGACTGCTCCTGGGCTCAATCTGTCCAAAAGTGAACCCTAGTAAATCCCATGAGGGCACAGACTGAATCACACATTCCTCTCAAATCCCCACAGGCTAGTACAGCCTCAGCTATATAGGACTCTTGGTTGGTGGCCAAGACTCGTTACTTGGACCGTAGCTTTCAATCTAAGACCAAAAGAGGCACAGTAAGAGAAAGAAAGGGCTTCCCTGGTGGCTCAGTGGTAAAGAACCTGCCTGCCAATGCAGGAGATGTGAGTTTGATCCCTGGGTCGAGAAGATCCCCTGGAGAAGGAAATGGAACCCACGCTGCTGGGAGCCAGCACGGGAGAGCCCACCCATGACAAGGTCATGCGGAGAGACCTAACAGGGCAAGGCGAGTCAGGTCTCAAGGGGTCCTCTGCCTGAGCGTCTAACCCGAAACCAAAATCTGTTTACTGTCTGCTATACTATACTCTTCTGACATTACAGGGGGCTATCCCCGACCACCTTTCTCTGGAAAAGGTTAACTTAGAGCTCCAACTGGTCTCCTGCATATGAAAGGAATGTCTCAGCTCAAACCCCTCTGACGGCTCTCTAACTTGCCTGATAGTTAGAGACTTTTACAACTTGTGATTGTTTATAGCCCCCCCAACCATGAGAGGCACGCAGCTTAAAACATCTTAAAGATATAGAGCCTTTTCTAAAGAGCTAAAAATTATATTGGTGATGGGTTTCACTTGTTGAGTCAATGACTGCTGCCAGGCCTCCATATCCTTTATCTTTTAGGCACCTGGGAGGATATTAATCAATGTGATCGGGATGCAGAAATAGGAATATAGTAGTTTTGATGTTAGCAACACTAGACTTTTGAGTTAATGAATTTTCTCTTTGTTATAAATCACTGTACTCCTCTTTCTTTGTTATAAATAAGAATGTAAACTTAATTAGTGCTTTCTGAGAGTGGCACCAGACTTCAGTAAGAACAACAGTTTTAGGGCATATAAGTTTTCTGGTTGATGGACCCTTATCAGAAAAGGGCCATAAATGCTAATAGGCCTCCTGGCCAGAAGATGATGTAAATCACCTAAGACTTGTGTATACAGATGGGTATGCAGAAAGAAAGCCTGAGTCAGAGCTGCTGACCCTGCATGACTCTCTATGTACAACTAAAAGTATAAAAGTTTTTCTGGACAATAAAGGATGGGCCAGTTCCTGGAAAGACTGGTTCCCCCACGTCTTTTTTTCTTCCTCACTCTATTTTCTGGCTGATTCCCATCTGGGGCATAGAGGCTAGCAGTGTCTACTTATTTGCCCGGGCTTCTAAGACCCAAGAGAGAGGGAGCCCAAGGCGGGGCACCCTCCGCTATTCAAGCCGGTGCCTGTGGCCCTACGTAGATGGTTCAAGTCCCTTGTCTTGGGGCTTTATTGGCTTTCTATGTAAACCAAGGAATACAGCCTCTTTCCTTCTCTAAATTTCCCACTACACTATTCTTTCCTTATCTCTCTCTAAATCTCTCTCTCTCGCCATGCTGTCCCCACTTTGAATTACCCTGGATCCACCAGGGCTGGACCCTGGCAGCACTCCAGTCTTCTTTCCTGGGAAATTGCAAGGACAGAGGAGCCTAATGGGCTATAGTCTATGGAGTTGCAAAGAGTTGGACACGAAAGAGACTAAAAAACAGCAACAACAACAATAGAAAGAAGGCTGGCCTCTAAGTCAACAGGACGGGTATGGGGGACAGTGCAGGGCAAGCAACTTGACATCAACCAAACCCTAGAGCTGAAGAGGAACGGCAGTAGCTCGCGTGTGAAGAGCGCTGCATGGTCGCCGCGGCGTCTCTAAGACACGGTGTCATAATCTCTCCTAAGCCTCACGGCAGCCCCTGAGAACGGGGTCATTCCCATCCTCATTAGGCAGGGGAACCAATCAAAGTTCGGAGACGTTTAGAGGCTGTCCTGAGGTCCAGGATCCTGGAGTCGGTGGGGTCTTCTCATGCCGGGGGCCAGGACCAGCTGGTGATAGTTCACTCTGAGCTCCTCAATCGAAACCCATTTCAGATTCCAGTCTGATGACAGGAAGGCAAGCAACAGTGATCAAGAGGCTCTCACCTTCTTCACACCCAGAACTTCATTATCCAGGGAATTTCCTGGATGGTCTGTTCCATTTATGTATAGAAGTTTGCTAAAGTGGCAATGAGGTTCTGTATCCTCCCAAACATTTGTCAGAATCAAAGCTCAGGGCAGTTTCTCTGGCTCAGCTGTGAGAATGACCTCCTCCTTAATCACCTTCTCTCTCCCCGCCCCACCCAGTGCCCCTGCTGCCTTGGGTTTGATTGTGGTTCAACACGCAGGAAGAAATCGGCAGCAGACAGACCCCTGGATAGCTGACCCTTATTTAAAAGATACTGTCAGAGGGACGAACATCGCCACCAGATAACAATCGCCACAGCTAGATAAATGCCAGGGCTTGTCTCCTGATGGATGCTATGTGAGGAAATAATAATCACTCACCCTAGCTTTGTCAGATTGCTGCAGGCTCACCCTTGCCAAGGGGCATAGGCTCCCTATGGGGACTGAGCCACTGGGGACCAAGAACAGCCTGTTTGATACCCAGTAGCCCAGACCATGAAGAAGGCAATGGCACCCTACTCCAGTACTCTTGCCTGGAAAATCCAGTGGACGGAGGAACCTGGTGGACTGCAGTCCATGGGGTCGCTAAGAGTCAGACACGACTGAGCGACTTCACTTTCACTTTTCACTTTCATGCACTGGAGAAGGAAATGGCAACCCACTCCAGTATTCTTGCCTGGAGAATCCCAGAGACAGGGGAGCCTGGTGGGTTGCCGTCTATGGGGCTCTCAGAGTCGGACACAACTGAAGGGAGTTGTTAGCAGCAGCAGCAGCCCAGATCAGGAGGCTGGAGATGCTAAACGGGCAACGGGGAGGGTAAGAGGCTCCAGTTCCAAACTGCTGTGTGACTACGGGATGCTTTGCTGATCTGACAGTGCCTCAGTTTCTCCAGCCTGGACTGCCATGGTTGTCACTTGCCACCCCAGGCTGTTCCAGGTGTTCAAGGAACACTTGAAGCCAACATTAGGCTGTCAAATGGCATTCCCAGCACTGGTGAAGCACCTATATCAGCTGTTTTCACAGCTGGCAGGTGGCAGGGGCAGGAGGGCTGGACGGAGAGATGATGGGGTGGGAGAGAGGCTTGAAACGGGGTTGAGAGGTGATACCCCGTCTCAACCAAGTGTGAGGATACTGGCAATAAAGTAACTCCCAGGGCAACACAAAGCCCAGTTTTCCTTTCTGGATAAAAGAAAAGATGTGGAGCCAGATGGTCCTGGATTCCATTCATTAACTGTGTGACTATGAGCCAGACAGTCCTGTTGACTTTCAATATCCTGATTTTAAAATGGGAATATGACCCTGCCCAAGACTGGATTATTGTAGTAGACTCCTAACCGGTGTCCTGGTTTCTGCTGCACCTGTCTTAAATCAGTTTTTTAAAACTCTGATCAAATCCTATACCTGTGTACTTCACTCCCCCTGTGGTTACAGCTTGTGTTCCATAGAGAGTAAAACTCAGTCTTCACGCTGACCTAAAAGGCCTCCTAGGGATGGGTCCCATGTTCCCTCTCTGACCTTATCTCCTTTCACTCATTCTGTGCAGCTTCCATAGCTCCTCACTGCAGCTCAGCACCTTTCCACTGGTTGTTCCCACTACCTGGAAAACCCTTGCCCAGACATTTGTCTGACTCACTCTCTCATCTTCCTCAAGTGTTTGCTCAAAAGTTTCCTTTATAAAAACACCCACTCTCATCAACCTTTTGTGCTCAGTCCCCTGCATCCTGCAAGCTCAACCCCTTCTGACTTTCCCAATTCACCTTATCTCACTGTATTTTTCTGTAGTATCTACTACCTTCAACCACACTAGATACTTAGCGTTAACTCCTTAAGGTGCTGGGATTTTTGTCATTTTTATTCAGTGCTGTATCCATAGCATCTAGAAAAGTGCTTGGCATGTAGGAGATGATCAGTGAATATGTATTAAATAAAGTGAGTGTTGAATTATGCATGTTTTTCTGGGCTTTGTGGAGGATCAGAAATAACAGATATAAAGCACACAGCACAGGACTGTCCCCAGGCTAGGTTCTATCATCATTAGTATTAAATGTGCATGCAAGGGGTGTGGGTGTGGTGTGTGTGATGCTTTAAACTCTGCCTGCTTCATGGATCCACACACAAGACTTCCAGGGACTCATATGAGAACATGTGTATCAGCACAGAAGGTCTTACAAATGCTCACAATGACTCTTTGCACAATGTAATATGATAATAATTCTCATTGGAGATGAGATAAGAGCCTCATTTTGTCAAAGTTACACAGTTGGGCTTCTAATGGAACCACTCCCCACTCCCTAGCTCCCAGTAAGGGGAATAATTATATCTATTTTTCACAATTGGTGGCTCACATTTTAAAAAATGTTTCCTGTTGAAACATTTGAAAATGAACATAAAGAAAATTAAAATCTCCCAAGCACTACCACCCAAAGTGAGTAGGATCAACATTTTAGCATGCACCCTTCAGGCATTTGTTTTATATATGTATAAATAAAATTAATATTAATAAAAGTGGGTTCTGTACTATAAATATCATGTATCAACTTGCTCTTTAAAAACTATATTACAGATATTTTTTCATGTCTTTGCATTCAGATTGACTTCATCCTTTTTACTGACTGTGTAGTATTCCACAATCTTAACCAATCTATTGATAGAATTTAGTTTTTCTCCAGTTTTTCCCCATTGCAGATAGTGCTGTAGTGATCATCCTTGTACGTATTACTATTTTTGTGGGCTAGAAACCTAGAAGAAGATATTCTGGATTGACGTACAGGCATATTTTCAATTTTGGTTCAGAGTCTTATTAGTGAGCCACTAAAGTACCTGGACCAATGAACAAAGTTTCTGTCCAAATTCAGCATTCATGGGGAATTTCTCCACACACTTCTCGCTTCAGTTTGAAGAGGAGGCAAACACTTTAGCCTGAGAACATATGTTTAGAAGATTTTCCCTGCAGTCTCAGATAACTAACCAATAACTGCCCCATGATCCATTAGGTTCCTACTAGAAAAGCTCCCTGTATAGCAGCAGATTCTAATGGTTAGTAAGCATCCAACATTTACAACCAAGTATAATGTAAACCATAAAGTTTTAATCCAAAAGAAGTTCCTTTCCCTGGATATTATTTCATGTTCTCAATTCTTTTTCAACATCTGCTGAAATGATCATATTATTTTTCTCCTCTGTTCAGTTAATGTGATGAAATATATTGATTTTCAAATGTTGAAATAACCTTGCATTCCTGGGACAAACTCCACTTAGTCAAGATGGATTATCTTTTTTTCTGGATGTGACTTGCTATATTTTGTTTATGATTTTTGTCCCTGTGTTCAAGAGGGCTATCATCTGTAATTTTTGTAGAAGCTTTGTCGTATTTTTGTATGAGGCTTATGGTGACCTCATAAAATACAGTGGGGCATGTTCCTCCTCTATTTTCTGAAAGCATTTATATAAGACTGGTGATAAAGCGAACAATAAAACCACCTGGATTTAGGGAGTTTATTGTTATTTTAGCTTTAAGATTTTACACAAATCTAATGACTTTAATACAGGGCGACTCAGATTCTCTAATTTGTGTCAGTTTTAGCAAACTTGTGTTTTTTAAGGAATTCACTCATTTCATCTAAGTTATCAAATTTATAGGCATAAACTTGTTTATATCTTTATTATAATTTTTATGTTTGTGGGATCTGTAGTGATAACAGACCCCTAATATAGTTTGATCAATATAGCTAGAGGCTTTATTGATTGTATTAATCTTTTAAAAGCACTACATTTATGGTTCTGGTTAGTTTTCTTTATCATCTGTTTTATATTTCATTAATTTCTGCTCAAATCTTTACTGTTTTCTTTCTTCTATCTACAAAGCTTTTAATTTGCTCATTTTTAAATGGTAAAAATGTAGATAGTTAATTTTAAACCTTTCTTCTTTTCCAATGTGGGTATTATATCAATGAATTTCCCTCTAAGTGCTGCTTTAGCTGTATCACACAGTTTTGATATATTGTATTCTTATTACTATTTAGTATGAAATATTTTCTAATTTTCCTAGGGATTTCTTCCACTGACTCATGACTGATTTAGAAATGTATTGTTTAATTTCTAATTATTTAAGCCTGGGTATATATCTTATCTTAGATTTCTGATTTAATTCTGTTGATATTCTAAAAGAGTTCAATCTTTTGAAATGTATGGAAATTTATTTTGTGGCCCAGGATATGTTTTGGGCCACTGATTTAGAAATGTGGTGTTTAATTTCTAATTGTTTAAGCCTTTATATATATATATCTTTATATATATATCTTATCTTAGGTTTCTAATTTAATTTTGTTAATTCTTTAAAAGAGTTCAATCTTTTTTTATTTTTTATTGAAGGATAATTGCTTTACAGAATTTTGTTGTTTTCTGCCAGAAGAGTTCAGTCTTTTGAAATGTACTGAGATTAATTTTGTGGCCCAATGTATGTTTTACTTTGGTAACTGTGCTCTGTGCACTTGAAAGGAATCTGTATGCTGTTATTGAGTATACTGTTCTAGAAATGTAATTCAATCAAATGGTTTGTAGTGTGATTCAGATCTGTGTCTTTGCAGATTTTTGTTTCCATTTTTGCCAGTTACCGAGAGGATGATAGTGGATTTGTCTAGATCTCCCTTTAATTTTGATATGCTGTATTTTTGTTCCATATATGTTGAAGGTCTGCAATCACAATATAGGTCTGTATTTGTGCATACAAATTTATTATTGCTATGTTTTCTTGAAGACTTAATTCTTTTATCATTATGAAACATAATATTGTTTTACTGTGAACTCACTTTGTACGATATTAATAGAACGACTTCAAAGTTCTTTGATTAATAGTTTCATGCTGTTCTGGACTTTTATTTTCAACTTGTTTCTTAATATTTAAAATATGTCCCTTGGTGGATGATATATAATTGGGTGTTTATTTTTATCCATTCTTACAACCTCTTCCTTTTATGTTAAACCATATAATTTTAACTTATGTCAAAACTGATATCATTGAATAAGACTACCATTTTGATATTTTATTTTCTTTTGGTTCGATCAATTTTTTTTTTTCTGTTTTTTGTTTCCCATCTACTTTCAGGTTAATTGAATATTTATTATTATTTCATTTTAATGTCTTTACTGATTTTTAACCTGTACCTTTTGGCACAAATTTTCTAGAGATTATAATGGAATCTTTAACTGCTCACAGAGGTTAAATATTGCACACTGCACATAAAGACTTGCAACAGTGATTTTCTTCAGTATGCTCTTCCCTCTGCCATTCTCTGACCGTATGTGTCATGTAGCATCCTGGCGCTGGGTCAGTCAGTTTCAGGTGTCAGAGGCATTTGGTTTATTCCAAGATGCCAGCTCTTCCTGGCTGCGTGCATGCTAAGTCACTTCAGTTGTGTTTAACTCTTTGCAACCCTATGGACTATAGCCCACCAGGCTCCTCTAGTTGGTTGCCATTCCCTTGTCCATGGGCTCTTTTGGGATCAAACCCGCATATCCTGCATTACAGGCAGATTCTTTACTGCTGAGCCACTGGGGAAGCTCCGTTTCCAGTCTAGTAGAGATCAAGTAAGGCTTCTCCATGGAGCAGGGGGTGCCCATAAGCTTGTGTTTCCGCAGGTAAAGAAAAAAACATAGAGGGACCTGGAGATCATCTTGAAGATCCTCCAAAATATACAACTGGGGTAGTGACCAGGTTCCTCAGGGTCTAACAATAACCTCTGAAGGGCCGAGGACGCACGACATCTGAAAGTTCTGAAGAATGTGCACAGGGTTAGGATCAACCTGATCAGATTTATGAACATCCAAAATTAAAAACTAAAGGGTAAGTAGGGGTGATTCTCTCTCTACAGTAGAATTCCCCATAGGGTTCCTTTAAGCAGTGGACTCCTCTACTACCATTGAAACATTATTTGGCTTGCAAAATTTTAATTAGAACTTACCCCTGGCTATTTTGATTGGATGTAGATTTCACTTGTATTTATTTGAGCATTTAATGTCAGACACTGTGCTGGGCATTGTGCTCAAGAATACTGAGGTTAATAAGACTCAGTCCCTGACCTCCAGGAGATAGTGCTTCATGGAGGAGCTGGGTGTGTGCACTGCTAGGCAGAATGCAAGGGCTCTGAGGACACAGAGAATGAAGCAGTGACTTCTGCGGTGGTGAGGACATGTATACTGGGAACCTTAACAGAGGAGATGATACCTGAAAAGGAGTTTCACACAACTATCAAGGTCACAAATATTTAGTGAGTCCCTTCCTTGTGTCAGGCAGTATGTCAGGGTCTACAGTGCCACAGGAATGACAGTCAGATTTCCTGCCTTCATGGAGCCTACATTGCAGCTGTGGAGATAATGAACAGGTAAACAAGATAATTATAGACTGTGAAACGTGCTAAGGAAGAGGAAAAGAAGCTGGTGATCATCCATATGTAGGAGAGACCTATTTTAAATCCAGTGAGTTGGGAAGTATTCTGGGAGGTAGCACTTGAGCTGAGACTTGAAGGATGACAGTAAGTCTCATACAGGAAGAGATGGTGGAAGCTCCAGAGGAAGAACCAGCCAGTGCAAAGGTCCTGGGGTGGGAAAGAGATCAGGTATCCTGGCATCTGGTCTCATCACTTCACGGCAAGTAGATGGGGAAACAATGGAAACAGGGGCAGACTTTATTTTCTCAGGCTCTAAAATCACTGCAGATGGTGACTGCAGCCATGAAATTAAAAGATGCTTGCTCCTTGGAAGAAACGCTATGACAAACCTAGCTGCTGCTGCTGTTGCTAAGACACTTCAGTTGTGTCCGACTCTGTGTGACCCCATAGATGGCAGCCCACCAGGCTCCCCTGTCCCTGGGATTCTCCAGGCAAGAATACTGGAGTAGGTCACCATTTCCTTCTCCAGTGCATGAAAGTGAAAAGTGAAAGTGAAGTCGCTTAGTCGTGTCCGACTCGTAGCAACCCCATGTACTGCAGCCTACCAGGCTCCTCTGTCCATGGGATTTACCGGGCAAGAGTACTGGAGTGGGGTGCCATTGTCTTCTCCATGACACCTAGACACCACATTAAAAAGCAGAGACATTACTTTACCAACAAAGGTCTGTCTAGTCAAAGCTATGGTTTTTCCAGTAGTCATGTATGGTTGTGAGAGTTGGACTATAAAGAAAGCTGAGTGCCAAAGAACTGATGCTTTTGAATTGTGCTGTTGGAGAAGACTCTTGAGTGTCCCTTGGACTGCAAGGAGATCAAACAAATCAATCCTAAAGGAAATCAGTCCTGAATATTCATTGGAAGGACTGATGCTAAAGTTGAAGCTCCAATACTTTGGCCACCTGATGTGAAGAACTGACTCATTGGAAAAGACCCTGATGCTAGGAAAGATTGAAGGCAGAAGGAGAAGGGATCGACAGAGGATGAGATGATTGGATAGCATCACTGACTCGATGGACATGAGTTTGAGCAAGCTCTGGGAGTTGGTGATGGACAGGGAAATCTGGCTTGCTGCAATCCATGGAGTCTCAAAGAGTCAGACACGACTGAGTGACTGAACTGACTGAAGGACTGAACTGACTAATCCTGGGAAGAGAAGGAGGTTGCTATGGCTAGAGTGTGCTGGGCAATGGGGAAGGCTGCAATCACAGGGTAGAGTTTTCTTGCTGCTTTTGGGATTAGGGGAGGTTTTTAAGCAGGAAGAGGAAATTCAATTGCTTTTAGGGTTAGGGTAAAGAATTCTCCTGCAATGCAGAAGGCCTCAGTTTGATTCCTGGGTCAAGAAGATCTGGTGGAGAAGTGATAGGCTACCCACTCTAGTATTCTTGGGTTTCCCTTTTGGCTCAGTAGGTAAAGAATCTGCCTGCAGTGGAAGACCTGGGTTCAATCCCTGGGTTGGAAAGATCCCCTGGAGAAGGAAAAAGCTACCCAATCCATTATTCTGGCCTTGAGAATTCCATGGACTGTATAGTTCATGGGGTTGCAAATAGTCAGACAAAACTGAGCAACTTTCACTTTTAGGGTTAGCAAGAGGTGCATCTCCTGGGAACAACCTCAGCACTTCCCATTTAGTTTAGGGCAACACCACTAACTGATGGATCCTATTGATAGTACTTTGACCTAAAGTTTTGACCTTTTATTCCTTGTACATTTTTGCTTGTACATTTTGTTTGATTTTTTTCATAATATTGTTTTAGAATGTGATTTCTCTTTATTACTGAATTTTTGGCACTCCTGGAAATTTTATGCCTGAGGTGAGTGACTCACTTTCACCATCCTAGTTCTAGCTCAGTTTTCTAAGCCCTTACCCTCTTTCTCAGAAGCAGCTCAATGGGAAGGAAGTTGCCTCAGCTTTTATTTTCCTGCCAGCAATTTTAACACCTCCCACCCTGCACCTTTCTCTGGCGTATCATGCAAGCACAGAGGCATGGCTCTTTTCCACCATCTAATCATTCTCGAACGCAGAGAGGCTGGAAAACCATGAGCTATCCTCAGAAACTGGCAACCAAGAAGGGCTTCAAAGCAGACAGACTCTCAGGAACTTGGTGACAAGCCCGATCCTGCAGACCCAAAGAATCTGGCTGGAGTGCCCTCTGTCCTTTGTGGGGACCATCAGTAGTCTTAAAGAGGGGTTTGCTTTCTACCTGGAAGAGATAAAGGAACCGGCATATGCCCGGCACACAGTACACCCTTAATAAATTTGGGGTTGACTGAAGTTTTGAATGATGCCTAAGACTTAAAAAGAAAATTACCCATGGTGACATAAAGTCCTATGCCAAGGAGGGAGGGGCCAAAAGCACCCTGGGGCCCCTTTAAATTGTACTTAACTCATCAATCCTTGTCTTCTTTCTCTGCCTTCTCGACTGGATTTATTCTTACTAATGAACTCTTCCTCCCATCAGTCTAGATTCGAAAATTCTTCATTGTTCTTGAAGAACTTTGAATAATGTCTCAAGTACATTTATCATACTGGAAGGAAGGTTGGATTTACGGAAGAATATGGGTTTCATGCATTTCAGACCTAGTCTTGGAAATTGCTTTTATTTAAAAAAATGATTTCTTAAGTATGATATGAATTTTGAGTGCAAGAGATATGCATTTACACAAATTCCTCAAACTCTTGCCACAGTCAGTGTTGACCTCTTTATGGGAAATCCAGTGGGTAAGATTTTGTGTGAAATATTTTTGTGCCACTGATTTTACAAGTCCTCTCTGAGTCTGTGGCATTGCTAACTGCTCTTCCTGACACCTCCTCTTCTGGTTTCCATGACTGCATCTCCTTTCTCTGCCCCTCTCAGTCTTTGCTGTCTCTGTCTCCGTTCCCTCCTCCTGCCCCTTAAACACTGGAATTCCCTGGATTCTCTCCCAGGAGGATCTCACTGCCCTCATGCACTGTGTCAATTCCATGCCTATGGCTTCCACATCTTTCCTTCCAGCTCTCATCTCATCCTGGGGCTCTGGGTTCAAATACCCAACCTCCTTAGATCACACCACTTGGGTTCTTATTGTGCCTGAAATTAAATTTGTCTGAGAGAAAACCATTTGCCTTTCCTCTCATCTTCCCTGTGGAGAAGGCAATGGCACCCCACTCCAGTACTCTTGCCTGGAAAATCCCATGGACAGAGGAGCCTGGTAGGCTGCAGTCCATGGCGTTGTTATGAGTCGGACATGACTGAGCGACTTCACTTTCACTTTTCACTTCCATGCATTGGAGGAGGAAATGGCAACCCACTCCAGTGTTCTTGCCTGGAGAATCCCAGGGACGGGGATGTCTGGTGGGCTGCCGTCTGTGGGGTTGCACAGAGTCGGACACGGCTGAATCGACTTAGCAGCAGCAGCAGCATCTCCCCTAACCTCTTCGCTGACCTGATTCTTTGTCTCCATTAGTGACCTCACCACCCATTTAGACGTGCAGAGCAACCTTCAAAGCTTCCTGCCCGTTCATCTCACATATAGATAAATGCTATGGGTTGTCCTTGGGAATGTTTCTTATCTGTGCCTTTGTCTCCATATCCATTATTCCCACTCTAGTCAAACCCTCACATCATTTTTTTTTTTTTCCTCTCTTGCCAAAACACTGCAAAACTCCCTAACAGGTCTCCCTCTCCTTGGTCTCCTTTACCAATCTGTGCTCCACTCCCTTGTCCGTTGCACTGCTGTTTCATTGTCTGGAACCTGCTGCTGGGATCACTGTCCTTCCCCAGCCCAGTGAGTGAACTTGGGGCCCCACAGGACTGGCTGGTGGCTGTGACAATGCTCCCCTCCCCATGCCCGTGACCCACAGATTGCCTTTCCCTTACCCTGCCTAGGGAGGTGGCAGAAGAGTGTATGTAGCCTTCATCCACACTGGCATGGCAAGAGCTGACAATAAATCCTCCTTTGGTTTTTATTTTATATATATATTTATTTATTGTTTATTTGGCTATGCTAGGTCTTAGTTGCAGCATGCAAACTCTTAGTTGCAGCATTTGGGATCTAGTTCCCTGATCAGGGATTGAATCTGCATTGGCAATGCAGTCTCTGCATTGGGAATGCGGAGTCTTAGCTCCTGGACCACCAGGGAAGTCCCTCCTTTAATTTAACTTATTACCACTGTAAGCTCCCATTCAGTGGGAAACAGAAAGCCAGCTCTTAGGTCCAGCTTCAGAAAACTAAGATCGACAATTTTCAACATATATGGAAATAGAAAAGTATAATAAATCCCAATGAACTATCATCCATCTTCAACCATTTTTAGCTCATGGCCAATCCTGTTTTTTCTCTACTCCCTACACCCCACCCCCTTCCCCCTTCTCAGCCTGGGTTATGTGCTCAGTCGTGTCTGACTCTTTGTGACCCCATGGACTGCAGTCCTCCAGCCTCCTCTGTCCAGCCTGGGTTATTTGGATGCAAATCCAAGAGTTGTGTTTTAACAGAGCAGTAGCACCAGGGGTAGAAGTCTCTTGCCTGGAGAATCCCATGGACAGAGGAGCCTAGTGGGCCGCAGTCCATGGGGTCGTTTAAGAGTCGCACACGACTGAGTGACTTCACTTTCACTTTTCACTTTCATGCATTGGAGAAGGAAATGGCAACCCACTCCAGTGTTCTTGCCTGGAGAATCCCGGGGACGGGGGAACCTGGTGGGCTGCCATCTGTGGGGTTGCACAGAGTCGGACACGGCTGAAGCGACTTAGCAGCAGCAGCAGCAGCACCAGGGGTAGGTGTCCTTTGTGAGTCACAGTCTCAGTGCCCACGTGGCAGCTCTTGAGGTAAGGGCTCTACCAGGGACTCTGGGACGCAGTCACGGCTAATCAAGGCTCATGACACTTGTTCCACCCTCATTTGTGGTTGACACCTTCCAGTCTATGTGGAAACTGAGAGAATTCCTTGGGGCCTCATGCCAGGACTCCTAGCACTGTGGGTTCCTGCCAAGGCCTCCAAGCACTGCCCTCTGCTGGTGGGATCTGGAAAGAAAGTGAAAGAGAAAGTCACTCAGTCGTGTCCAACAGTCCATGGTATTCTCCAGGTCAGAATACTGGAGTGGGTAGCTTTTCCCTTCTCCAGGGAATCTTCCCAACCCAGGGATTGAATCCAGGTCTCCCGCATTGCAGGTGATTTCTTTACCAGCTGAGCCACAAGGGAAGCCCAAGAATACTGGAGTGGGTAGCCTATCCCTTTTCCAGGGGATCTTCCTGACCCAAGAATCAAACTGGGATCTCCTGCATTGCAGGCAGATTCTTTACCAACTGAACTATCAGGGAAGTCCAGTGGGATCTGGAGCAGCCAGCAAAGCACTGTTCTCCACCTGCCCATGCGGAAGGCCTCACCCGCAGTACAGGGTGCTCAGCTGATTTCCCAGAATAAGTTAGAATCCATTCCTGAGCTTAATGAAGGGCTGAGTGAGAAGGAACAGCAGCTTAACAAAGGGAAGAACTCAGATTCTGGAGAGTTAAAGTAGAAAAGATGCTATTCAGCTTCCTAGGGATCCCTCAGAGGGACCCATAAATATAGTTTGGGGCAGGAACAAGGGTGACCAGGTCACTGGTGACACAGCAAGGCCATTGGACGAGAGGAGTGTCAGGCCAGAAACTGCGGTGGTGTGCTTCCCTGGGGCCTCAGCATAGCTCTTTTTTTTTTTTTTTTTGTAATCAGAAACATTTGCAGGGCTCTGGGCTCAAGATACAAATTTGCATATTGCTTTACATAAGTCAGCATATGGAGTTCGCTCACCCCTAACACCAAGAAAGGCAAATTAAATTCAATTAGATTAATTAGTGCAACTGATTGCAAATTGTTTTCAGACCTAATATTAAGGGTGCTGCACATAGGAAATACAGAATAGATTTTTTAATTGGGAGAGGGGTGAGGGAGGGAGGGAGCCAACTTGGGCTGCCCAGCCAGGTCTGCTAGAGAGGAGTGAAGGAAACAGCCAGGGTGNGGTGTCCTTTGTGAGTCACAGTCTCGGTGCCCACGTGGCAGCTCTTGAGGTAAGGGCTCTACCAGGAACTCTGGGACGCAGTCACGGCTAATCAAGGCTCATGACACTTGTTCCACCCTCATTTGTGGTTGACACCTTCCAGTCTATGTGGAAACTGAGAGAATTCCTTGGGGCCTCATGCCAGGACTCCTAGCACTGTGGGTTCCTGCCAAGGCCTCCAAGCACTGCCCTCTGCTGGTGGGATCTGGAAAGAAAGTGAAAGAGAAAGTCACTCAGTCGTGTCCAACAGTCCATGGTATTCTCCAGGTCAGAATACTGGAGTGGGTAGCTTTTCCCTTCTCCAGGGAATCTTCCCAACCCAGGGATTGAATCCAGGTCTCCCGCATTGCAGGTGATTTCTTTACCAGCTGAGCCACAAGGGAAGCCCAAGAATACTGGAGTGGGTAGCCTATCCCTTCTCCAGGGGATCTTCCTGACCCAAGAATCAAACCGGGATCTCCTGCATTGCAGGCAGATTCTTTACCAACTGAACTATCAGGGAAGTCCAGTGGGATCTGGAGCAGCCAGCAAAGCACTGTTCTCCACCTGCCCATGTGGAAGGCCTCACCCGCAGTACAGGGTGCTCAGCTGATTTCCCAGAATAAGTTAGAATCCATTCCTGAGCTTAATGAAGGGCTGAGTGAGAAGGAACAGCAGCTTAACAAAGGGAAGAACTCAGATTCTGGAGAGTTAAAGTAGAAAAGATGCTATTCAGCTTCCTAGGGATCCCTCAGAGGGACCCATAAATATAGTTTGGGGCAGGAACAAGGGTGACCAGGTCACTGGTGACACAGCAAGGCCATTGGACGAGAGGAGTGTCAGGCCAGAAACTGCGGTGGTGTGCTTCCCTGGGGCCTCAGCATAGCTCTTTTTTTTTTTTTTTTTGTAATCAAAAACATTTGCAGGGCTCTGGGCTCAAGATACAAATTTGCATATTGCTTTACATAAGTCAGCATATGGAGTTCGCTCACCCCTAACACCAAGAAAGGCAAATTAAATTCAATTAGATTAATTAGTGCAACTGATTGCAAATTGTTTTCAGACCTAATATTAAGGGTGCTGCACATAGGAAATACAGAATAGATTTTTTAATTGGGAGAGGGGTGAGGGAGGGAGGGAGCCAACTTGGGCTGCCCAGCCAGGTCTGCTAGAGAGGAGTGAAGGAAACAGCCAGGGTGGGGAGATGGCATGCGCCCCTGCTTCTATGGGACATTTTAGCCCTCTATCTCCCTGCTTCTTTCTGTCCCCCCCCCCCCACTGCCCCACTTTGTACACAATGGCCTAAAACTAGGGCAGAGGTTGACTCCCCTGGGAGATGAAATTTCCAATACCCAATGTTGCATTTTCATGTTTTGAGAGAACCCCCCTCACCAAACTGAGTTTTAGGTCCCTGAAAACCTGTATCTGTCCCTGGTGAAAGTGAAAGTCGTTCAGTCGTGTCCAACTCTTTGCAACCCCGTGGACCATATAGTCCATGGAATTCTCCTTACCAGAATACTGGAGTGGGTAGCTTTTCCCTTCTCCAGAGGATCTTCCCAACCCAGGGATCGAACCCAGGTCTCCCTCATTGCAGGTGGATTCNAAAGCCGAGGAAGGAAGAAGGGGAGGAGAGGGTGGGCACCGAGTGGTGCAGTCATCAGAGGCCTCTTGTTCCTTTTTACAAATTCCTTTCCTTTCCAGCTACTCCTAGATGATGGCTAAGAGGGAGGTTGGAAGACCTCAACTCCAGGCACCCAAAGCTTCACTCTGCTCGATCTGGGCTGAGGCCTCCATGCAGGTCTCATGCCAGCAGCAGGGGGTTCCTGGGAGAGCCCCAGAGGTCCTTCTCTGGGCGTGGGGCTTTCTGAGCCCACTGCCCCGGGCATCTGAGCAGGGGCAGTGGCTCTCCTCTCAGGCCACAACCTGTTCTGCATAGTGACGCACCTGCCACGGGGCTGCTCGTGGCAGGCTTCTAATAAACCCCATGCTGGTGGGTGCAGCGCTCAAGGTAATAATCGCTCTTCCTGGCTCCCTCAAGCCACAGTCAGAATTATAAAGACGCATGAATCAGAGATGGCAGCCTGTAACAAAAGCTTTACCTCCAGCTGTTTTGTTCATTTTCTGAACAACAACAGAACATTCCCTCCATCTCTACCCCTCCTGCCTGTTCCTTTGTGTTTGGGATCCATTATCAGCCAAATGCTTTCATCTAAAGCTCCAGGCTCACACAAATGGAGAGAGGGAGGCAGACCGGGATGGCTGAATCACGGGGACTGACCTATGTGCCATAGTTTCTTGCTTTTGCCTCTCCTCACTGAAAACTGCCTTCCTGGAAAGAGGACCCCAGGCTCCTTTGTGCCCCATTAAACACAGTCCATTTCCCCTGCTGGCTCTGCCCTTGACCCTTTCCTGGGGCTACACCTACTTGAGGATCCCTGCATTATACGCCAAGGCTTCACACCAGACCCCCTGGCTGATAACTTGGCTACTGCCTTGTACCAAAGACATGGCCCACATCACTGATACCCCTGTTCAAGTACCTGAGTATCTGCCTTGGTCTCTGCCTGGCGCCATGGTTGTTCTAACTTCATTTTGTTGTTCAGTTGTTCAGTCGTGTCTGACTCTTTGAGACTCCATGGACCGTGGCATGCCAGGCTTCCTTGTCCATCACCACCTCTCGGAGCTTTCTCAAACTCATGTCCATCGAGTCGGTGATGCCACCCAACCATCTCACCCTCTGTTGCCCCCTTCTCCTCCTGTCTTCAATCTTTTCCAGCATCAGGGTCTTTTCCAATGAGTCCATTCTTCGCATCAGGTGGCCAAAGTATTGGAGCTTCAGCTTCAGCATCAATCCTTCCAATGAATATTCAGGGTTGATTTCCTGTAGGATTGACTGGTTTGATCTCCTTGCAGTCCAAGGGAGTCTCAAGATCCTTACTTATTCTTATTTGAGCTTAAATTCGTATGACATAAAATTCACCATTCCAAAGAGAGCTGTTCCGCCGCACTCTTCATCCATGCATTCCTAAAGTTGTGCAACCACTACTCTGTTGTTTCAAGACATTTTCATCACTCTAGAAAAACAAAAACAAAACCCCGTACCCACAAAGCAGCTACGTTTCATTTCCTTCTGCCCGCAGTGCCGAGAAGCCGCCAAATGTCTGTCTCTATGGATCCACCTATTCTCAATATCCACATAAATGGAATTACACAGTGTGGGACCTTCTGTTTCTGGCTTCTCTCCCTTAGCACAATATTTCCGAGGTCCGTCCACATTGCAGCATGCATCAGCACTTCATTCCTTTTTATGCTGAAATAATATCCCATTGTATGTATACACCACAATTTGTTTGCCCATTTGACAGTTGGGGAACATTTGTATTGTTTCCACTTTTGGCTACAGTGATAGTGCTGCTATGAATATGCAGATGCATGTATTTGTTTGAGTAGCTGTTTCCATTTCTTTGGGGTATATATTTAGGAGTAAAATGGCTGGTTCATGTGATTACACTCTATGCTTAACTTTTTCAGGAGCCACCAACCTGTTTTTCATCGTGGTTGAACCACTTACATTTCCCGTGTGTTATATAATACAGTGTACAAGTGTTCGATTTCTCCATATCCTTGTCAATACTTGCTTTCCGGGTGTTTTTTCTTTGGTATTCTTCTTATTATAACCTTCCTAGTGGATATTAAGTGGTATCTCANATCTGTTTTTCATGGTGGCTGAACCATTTACATTTCCCATGTGTTATATAATACAATGTACAAGTGTTCGATTTCTCCATATCCTTGTCAATACTTGCTTTCCGGGTGTTTTTTCTTTGGTATTATTCTTATTGTAGCCTTCCTAGTGGATATTAAGTGGTATCTCATTGTGGTTTTGATTTGTATTTTTTTAATGACTAATGATGCTGAGTGTCTTTTCATGTGCTCTTGGCCATTTGTGTTTCCATTTTTTAGTTAGGCTGTTTGTCCTTTTATTGTTGAGTTGTAAGAGTTCTTTATATATTCTGGATATGTGGAGCTAAGTCACTTCAGTCGTGTCTGATTTTTTGTTATCCCATGGACTGTAGCTTACCAGGCTCCTCTGTCCATGGGATTCTCTGGGCAAGAATACTTGAGTGGGTTGTCATGCCCTTCTCCAGGTGATATTTCTGACCCATACTATACCCTTATTAGATATATGATTTTCAAATATTTTCTCCCATTCTATAGGCTAGCTTTCCCCTTGCTTGATAATGTCCTTTGATCCACAAACCTTTCAAATTCTGGTGAATTATTGTTTATCTATTTTTCTTGTGTTGCCTGTGCTTTTGGAGTCATAGTCAAGAAATCATTGTTAAATTTGAGGTCATGGAGATTTACCCCTGTGGCTCATTCTAGGAGTTTTATGGTTTCAGCTCTTATATTTAGGTCATCATTTCATTTTCAGTTGCTTTTTGTATATTACGTGGGATAGGTATTCCTAACTGTTAACCCTGGCTCCCGAGCCCACTTCGTCTTGTGATGCAATCTGGGTCCCCTAGCCTGCTGGCAGCTACCCCTGATGCCTGCCCTGCTTCATGTTTCTTGCCTGGAATTATCTGTTGGTCTGGGACACTCCTTCAGCCTATGTCAGCTTCCATGAAAAGCACTGCTTGTCTGGACTGTTACTTCTTGGATTGGATTCCGTTAGATAGGACCTCCTCCCAGCCAACAGCTAGGTGTGTTCCTGCGGGCCATCCCTGTCATAGGTCTAACCCAGGCCCTCTCTCTTCCCTAAGACTGAGCTATCCTGAGATTGCAGCATACCCCTCTAGCAGTCTTTTGCAAGAAAGTCATGTTCATCAG
>SJYA01001694.1:270100-303907 GCA_006410615.1 Neotragus moschatus | reverse complement strand
TTTTTTTTTTTTTTTTTGCATTCTAAAAACATTTTTAGTTATTTATTAAGTCCTGTCACTGTATCTTGAAGTAAAGGAGGAAAAGTGTCTCATAGGACCTTTGAGATAAATTGCCTGCCAATGTGTGGGCTTGACTGAGCCTGAAATTGACAGCAAATTTGTCCATTAAGCCCCAGGCCTTGCTAACCTCAAGTTTCTAATCTCAGATGGAGCCGGCTACTCTTGGAGGTGACAGCTACACTCTCCCATGCCTGTAATTGGAAATCATGTCAGAGGAGCCCCAAGCTGAAAGCAACCTGTTCACTGGGTGGATCAATAAATGGGGGTGGTGTTTTCCAGTCTCGGTGTCGTGTCCGACTCCTTGCCACCCCGTGGACTGCAGCACACCAGGCTCCTCTGTCCTCCACCATCTCCCAGAGTTTGCTCAAACTTATATCCACTGAGTCAGTGATGTCATCCAGTCACCGTATCCTCTGTCCCCCACTTCTCCTCCTGCCCTCAGTCTTTCCCAGCATCAGGGTCTTTTCCAAGTGAGTCAGCTCTTCGCATCAGGGGGCCAACTAGTGGAGCTTCAGCATCAGTCCTTCCAATGAATATTCAGGGTTGGTTTCCTCTCGAATTGACTGGTTTGCTCTCCTAGCAGTCCAAGGGACTCTCAAGAGTCTTAACCAGCTGCACAGTTCCAGGCAATGGAATATTTTTCAGTGGTGAAAAGAATTGAGCTGTCAAGCCTGGAAAAACATAGAGGAATCTTAAATGCACATTTCTAAGTGAAGGAAGCCGGTCTGAAAAGGCTGCCTACTGTCTGATTTCAACTGCAGATGACTTTCTGGAAAAGGCAAAACTATAGAGATAGTGGTTGTCAGGGGACAAGAAGGGGAAGGAATGAACAGATGGAGATCAGAAGACCTCTGGGTGGTGAAAGGATTCTATACGATACTGTGATGGTGGATACATGACATTATGCCTTTGTTAGACCCCAGCTGTGTAACCCAAAGAGTGAGCCCTAGTACACACTACCGACTTGAGTTCATCATAATTTGTCAGTGTTGGTCCATCAGTTGTAACAAATGTACCACAGCAATGTGAGATGTTAATAGGAAAACTGTGTGGGGAGAAGGGGCATTTAGGAACTCTCTGGGTTGTTTTCTGATTTTGTTTATTTTTTAAGATTTTCAGATTTTCATCAGCTGTATTTGCAAAGTTTGAATCTGTTAGTACACTCAGTCCAGCAGCACTGAGTTCTTTCTTTTTTTTTTTTTAATGATTTAAAAAAATTGAAGTATGGGACTTCTCTGGTGGTCCAATGGCTAAAACTCTGCATGCCCAGTGCAGGAGGCCTGCGGTTTGATCCCTGGTTGGGGAACTAGATCCCACATGCCACAAGTAAAGATCCTGTCTGCCACAACTAAGACCTGGTAAAGTCAAATAAATAAGTAAATATTAAAAAATGGAAATACAGTTAATTTATAATATTGTGTAGAATACTGCAGATGATGAGTGCAGCC
This sequence comes from Neotragus moschatus, assembly GCA_006410615.1. Classification (NCBI taxonomy): domain Eukaryota; kingdom Metazoa; phylum Chordata; class Mammalia; order Artiodactyla; family Bovidae; genus Neotragus; species Neotragus moschatus. Next base: position 302,399 of record SJYA01001694.1, on the reverse strand, counting down.
ATGAAATTAAAAGACGCAGGGAAAGCTATGACAAACCTGACAGCGTATTAGAAAGCAGACACATCACTTTGCCGACACAAGTCCGTCTAGTCAAAGCTGTGGTTTTTCCAGTGGTCATGTATGGATGTGAGAGCTGGAGCATAAAGAAAGCTGAGCCCTGAACTGATGCTTTTGAACTGTGGAGAAGACTCTTGAGAGTCCCTGGCCAGCAAAGAGACCTAATCAGTCAATCCTAAAGGAAATCAGTCCTGATGCTGAAGCTGAAGCTCCAATACTTTGGCCACCTAACGAAGAACTGACTCATTGGAAAAGACCCTGATGCTGGGAAAGACTGAAGGTAGGAGAAGGGGATGACAGAAGATGAGATAGCTAGATGGCATCACCAACTCGATGGACATGAGTTTGAGCAAGTTCCAGGAGTTGGTGATGGACAGAGAAGCCTGGGGTACTGCAGTCTATGGGGTTGCAAAGAGTCAGACGCGACTGAGCAACTGAGCTGAATTAGCAAGTGTGCAGCAAAGTGATTCAGTGATAATGCACACCACATACATATATATATACTTTTTCAGATTCTTTTCCATTTTAGGTTGTTAAAAGATATTGAGTATAGATCTCTGCTATACAATAGATTCTTGTTTACCTATTTTATGTATAGTGTGAATATGTTAATCCCAGACTCCTTCTCTTTATTTTCTTAGAAACATAAAACTGCTCTAAAAAATTAAGTCTATTAAAAACAGATTCAGTTCAGTTCAGTTGCTCAGTCATGTCCGACTCTCTGTGACCCCATGAACTGCAGCACAGCAGGCCTCCCTGTCCACCACCAGCTCCAGAAGTTTACCCAAACTCATGGCCATGGAGTCGGTGATGCCATCCAGCTATCTCATTCTCTGTCCCTTCTCCTCCTGCCCCCAATCCCTCCCAGCATCAGGGTCTTTTCCACTGAGTCACCTCTTCAAATGAGGAGGCCAAAGTATTGGAGTTTCAGCTTCAGCATCAGTCCTTCCAATGAACACCCAGGACTGATCTCCTTTAGGATGGACTGTTGGACCTCCTTGCAGTCCAAGGGACTCTCAAGAGTCTTCTCCAACACCACAATTACTCATCCATAAAAAGGAACAAATTTGGGCCATTTGTGGAGATGTGGACGGACATAGAGACTGTCATACAGAGTGAAATAAGTCAGAAAGAGAAATGGTATATTAATGCATATATGTGGAACCTAGAAAAATGGTATAGATGATCTTATCTGCAAAGCAGAAACAGAGACGGATATAGAGAACTCGGATACCAAGGGGGAAACAAAGGATGGAATGAATTGGGACATTGAGATTGACACATATATGCTACTGATACTATGTATAAAATAGATAGGGCTTCCCAGGTGGTGCTAGTGAACCCACCTGCCAATGCTAGTAGACGTAAGAGACCTGGGCTCGATCCCTGGGTCGGGAAAATCCCCTGGAGTGGGGCATGGCAACCACTTCAGTATTTTTGCCTGGAGAATTCCATGGACAGAAGAGCCTGGCAGGCTATAGTCCATAGGGTCACAAAGAGTCAGATACAGCTGAAGTGACCTAGCACACACACATGCATAACATTGGTAACTAAGGAGAACCTACTGTATAACACAGAGAATGGTGGTGACCTAAATGGGAAGGAAACCTAAAAAAGAGGAGATATACGTATACATATAGCTGATTCACCTTGCTGCATAATAGAAACAACACTGTAAAGCAACTATATGCCAATAAAAATTAATTTCAAAAAAGAGTGTCCAGTTCATGGTAAATCCTCCATGAGCGTCTGCTCTTCTTAAGAATAAACCTACTTGTGCCAAAGGCCAGGGCAAGCAACCAGAAACAAGGAAGGAAGGAAAAGAGAATGAAGTGCAGGGCCCCGAATCAATCTTGCTGGTTGCAAAATTCTGTCGGTATCTCCAGGTTAGATAAAACCACAGCATGTTCAATGCAGGATACCTGTGATCTAATAAAGATGGCAGGAACTGATTCTGCTGAGTTGTCCTAGGTTGTTCTATTTTTTTTTTTCTTCCTCCCTGATTTGCCTGCTATTGAGCTCTGGGGTAATCTTGTTACATCCGATGTAATCACCACAGGCAGGTTTGTGTCCCGGGGCCAGAGTCATGAAGTTCCCCCAGAGTCACCTGTAAAGAGCCTGAGAGGAGGCCCCCTCCCTGTGGCCACCCCTGTGGCTGTGTCCTTTGCAGAGTTTTGGATGATTCATCCTCGGGAGGGAGGTTAGCCACCAGATTTATTGTCTGTCTGAACAGGCTATGTGCAGCGTGACCAAAATAAAAAGGGAAAAAAGAGCGTTGTCTCAGCAAAATCTGCTGAATCAGAATTAACAAGAANGCCACCCCTGTGGCTGTGTCCTTTGCAGAGTTTTGGATGATTCATCCTCGGGAGGGAGGTTAGCCACCAGATTTATTGTCTGTCTGAACAGGCTATGTGCAGCGTGACCAAAATAAAAAGGGAAAAAAGAGCGTTGTCTCAGCAAAATCTGCTGAATCAGAATTAACAAGAAAATCTTGTAACTAATGATCAGAGATTAAAATGTACTCGGGAGCTGCAGTGTTTAAGTGAATAGCAGGGCTGCAGGGTGAGATTGTGGAGGATAATGGGACTTGGAATGGCTCCTGTTCTGCGGTGGGAGCCTGTTCAGAAGCTAATCAAACTAGGAAGGGGGGCTGGTTCCCCAACAACCTGGGGTAACATCTCTGGACAGGACAGCCTTCTCCACTCGCCACAGCCCTCTCCATCAAAGGGGCCTCCCCTTTCTAAATATGCCTCGGTTTACCATCTATGGCCCATTGGATTCTCATGACAACCTCGAGGGACAGGTGAAATGGCATAATCTAACATCTTGCCATTGTACAGAGATGTATACTGAGGTGCAGAGAGGTTATGCCAGGAAGTGGCAGGGCCTGACCTAGGATTCAGGTTTTCAAATTACTGCAATTCCTGCACAAAGGCATCCTGGTAAACACCTAAATAATCTCCTCTAGTTTAACTTTTCTGAAAATCTAGATTTTCATGGATTGTGCACTTATAGGGCCATGCATGCTGGCAAATATTGGTGTCTGAAGTGCAAAAGTGGGATTGTTTTCCATATTTTAAATGATAAAAATTGCTTTCATTAGAACAAAAGTCAAATCTTTTCTTGCTTGCCTAACTCTCAAAGCACTTAGTAAGTTTCACAAAGTCATTCAGAGCTGGGGCTGCATCGAACCATGAATGTTTTTAGTCTCTGGGTAAATGTCTCAGAAAGCTACGGGGAATGAAAAAGGGTATAGAGTGAACTGGGCTTTCAGACAACTCTCAGGGCCGCTGAATTACCAAGATCACCATTAGCCACAGTTCACCTACCAGAATAATGGACGCCCTCGAGGGAGGAGCCTGCCTGCAGGTCTACACGCTGAGGGGGTGGCGGGCGGTGGGGAGACAGTGTGATTTGATTTGAGTTTTATTTGCAAATGTCTCCCTGGGAAGACAGAGAGGAGGCTGCTGTTCCCAGAGGGGAGAGCTGCTTTCTTTAATTACAGGGAAGCAGCAGGAGCAAACTGCAAGGAGAAAAGAAATCAGTCGGCAGACTGGGCTGCCAGTCTCCCTCTTAGCACTTGGTATTCTTGGGGTCTGGAAGAACAATTATCCTCTGTGCCTCATTTCCTACATTTCTAAAATGGGGATGGGGTCTTTCCTGGTGGTCCGGGGGCTAAGACTCCACATGCCCAATGCAGAGGGGTCAGATTCGGTCCCTGGTTGGGAAACTAAATTCCACATGCCGCAACTAAGACCCAGCACAGCCCAGCCAAATCAGTAAATAAATGAAAATATTAAAAATAAATAAGTGAAATAGGGACAACCATGCCTCTCTTGTAGGGTTGTCAGAAGTCTCAAATAATATATATAAATTATACATACATATACATATACACACATATGCAGTGCGTATCATAGTGATTCATTGATAATATACATGATTATCTGCAGGAATAGTGGCAGTAGTAGTAGTACTTGTAATAGCAGGAGATGTTTGACAAGAATATCCTAGACTTGACTTCACTCTCCTCTAGAATATGCAAAAATATGCTTCCACTAAAGGTCCAGCTGAAACTCCATTTCAGTGTGATGCCTCCCTGAGATGCCAGCCTAAGGTCATCACTTCCTCTTCACTGCTCTTTGTCTGCAGTGTTCATTAGACCAAATGGCATAATACCCAGCAGCATCCTTTCTAGCTACAGGACCCCAAACTCAGGCAGATCCAGGTGGGCCAGGGCAGAGTGAGCAAGATACCGGACTTGGGTGTACAGAGAGTGGTGGTGGATGACAGGAAGGTAGGAAATGAGCTCTGGAAAGAGCAAATCAGCCCTCCTGAGTCCGGGAGGCCAGTGTGAGGATGGAGAACAGTCAGGTGGGAGGACCATAGCTGAGGGGGGATGTAGAGTTTAAGGTCTGGGATTTAGGCCCTGGCCAGCCAGGGCAGTGGATTGGTAGAGGTTGGAATAGTCAAGTATTTTGACTTAGGGACATGTGGCCCAGGGACCCCACAGCTCCAAATTCAGTCATTCCTTGCATAGGGCAAGGGTGTGCAGACCCCGTCAACTAGGAGGGGCCCAGAATCACTTTGAGGGTTTTCTCAAAATACAGATTTTCAGCCTCCAGAGCCAGGGAGATTCTGATGGAGTAAACCGGACACACTATCGGAAGAGATGATGGGTCCTCCTGCTCTGTGAGTGCGTGAGCTTACCTGGTGATGACTAAATAAGCCCTCCTCACAGCAATGACCTTGAAACTCAAACGCTTGATGAAGGTTCACCGAGAGGCAGGAGGACTTCAAGGCATGTGGACCAGATACTCAGAAAGTGAGCCTGATGAGCCTACAAATAGTTAGTGAAGAACATTTTAAAAAAGAAGGGTTCCAAGAAGCCAGGGTAAAATTACGTAAAGAGAAAAAGGGAAACAGTCACTTCCTGAAGAAGGCTCTACGAAGAAGTACCACCACCGGGATCCTAGGTTCTCTCTTCAGAGCAGTACATCAGACACCCCCCTTGAAACAGACCCATAAAGAATGACCATGTTTGTATGAGAGCACAGTATGAATCAGGATGTACTGAGTCTATCCTGTTGGTTGGATCCATTTCCAGGCATTATAATTTCCTCCATGTGAGAAGAGGAGGCTCAGGCTCTAAGCTAAGGCCTGGCCCCTCAGAGGCTGGGGATGAGGGCAGGACCACCGGGAGGACAACAGTGTCAAGGTGCAACAGGTAACCAAACGTATTTATTTCTTCTCCTTCGTAAACAAGCTCTCTGAAATGTGGCAACTCTATTTCCTTGCCTTACTTCCAGAAAGCCAAGCCTGGCATAAATCTCCCAGGTAGGAAACCAATAGCCTATTTTCTAGAGAAAATATTAAGAGTCAAGAGCAAACACCTACTGATTTTGACAACTGAGAACCCCGCCCCCCCAATGAAAAGGCCAAATCACCCTTGATTACCCTGTGGTTCAGCCCAGCAGGAGGCATGCCCTGGCCATAGATACAGAATTACCAGCTGTTATAGTCTCTCATTCTTAAATAGACTGTTACATCTATAGACCATTGGAAACTTGATGAAAATCCTCCAACCTGAATGACAGGCAAATAAATCCAAAGAAAAATAGAGAATTCCATGCGGAGGTACAAAGGAGAAGGAGACCATCTAATAATCAAAGGGATAGTATAGAGAAATCTCTAGAAACATAGGATATAACAGTCTCCAAGCTGATGTTTGAAATTTTAGAAGATGATCCAAGGGCTCCCAAGGGTGAAAGAAACTACAGACAATGACTGCGTGGATGTCGGAGGATGCTCGGGAGCAGTGTGGGGAGCTGGGAGGCAAGGAGACACTTGGCCATGTGTCTCCTGCCTTTCCGAGTATCTGATGAGAGAGGCCCCAGCTGCCCTCTCTTTTGGATGCACTACCTTTCCAAGCATATTTTTGAAGAGTGAACAGCTTTGGAAGATATAGTGTTTCTGTCCAGAGCAAAAGGCAGGCACACTCATTATAAAAGACTTGGATTCTCTAAGCTCAGGGTTCCTCTCTTGTAGCACAACCATTGCCTGTGTGTGCAAGTGTCTTTCGGTCCTCTCTGTGCCCTCTATGAGAACTGGGGTTAAGAAATTAGGTGCAAAACTTGCTGATATTCTGGCTTCTCCCACTGCTGTGAGTAATATGCTGTCCTGGTGAAACTGACAGCCAGCTGCTACCTTGCAAGGAGTGTAAAACTTGACCCTTCACAGTTCTGGACAGCAATGCCTTCAAAATTCAGAAGGGAAATAACTTTCATCTGAGGTTGGCATATAAAACCAAAGTAGAAAACAATTGTGAAGTAGAATAAAGACCTTTTACAACTAAAAAATATGCCTGTACAAATAAAAAATTAAAAAACACAATGTACCCATTCTTAGGAACGTACTCTATGAGGCCGTTCAGTAAAAAAAAATAAAATGGAGAAAATTAAGAAATAAGATAGATGACTCAGAAAAGAGGGGAAGCAAAATTAGAGGCTGGAGAAAAAAGTTCCCAGCATGTCTGCTAGCAGCATGCAATGAAATCAACGTTGGAACACTTGAACAGAGGGCTTCTAAGCGAACACTCTTAAGGAAAACAAAGCAAAAGAAAACAAACAAACAAAAAAGAAAACAAGGAAATGAGGATTTCTTTGAAATTATGGAAAGTATAATTATGACATATAGAAAAAAATGAGGAAAGGGTGAAAGATTCACAGAAAACCAGGTAAATTGACAAGAAATGAAGTAATTATTAATTGTAGGCAAACAAGAGATTGTATGAGAAAGGAGTTCTGTTGCATTTCACCATTTGGCTCAGTGTGTCAGGACTGATTATTGATCTTTGCCAAGCATTATTTTATAAAATATTTCACAGGGATAAAAGCAGAGAAATGTAGGCAGCAGTGTGGAAAAATGAAATCCTTAACTACCATGGNGGTGCCCTCCTTGGCGTTCCTACAGGTTCCCCTTCTCAGGCATCACTTCATAGTCAGCCATTACCCTGAAGCTGAGTCAGTCTGGATGTCCCAAAGCCACCTGCATGGGGGAGGGAGGTCAGTAGTCACCCCTCTAGGCTCTTGGCCTACTGCCCTGCCATTCTAGAAGGGCCAGTCCTGCTCAAGGCTGAATAGCCCTCGAAGACCTCGGAGCTCCTCAAGACAGTTCTGAATGTCCCAAAGCTCCAGCTGAGTCTGTATTGTCAGTTTGCAGGGCCTCAGTGCAGAGGCCCCCAACTATACCTCAGAGGTTTTTGTTTGCCTTATGATCCAACTAGAGCCTGTCAGTGCTGCTGACGTTTCTGTTCTGGACAGAAACATGTCTGTGATGCTGGCCTGACTGGTGAGATATGGGACTAAATCAGGGAGCAGCTTCACCTGGAAGGTCTAGCTTGGTCCCTGCAGGTGGTTCAATTCAACACATACCCTGGGAGGAGCATCCAAACAAATGGGGGTGAGGGGCCAGGTACCCGTGCAGGCCCATGGGGTGTCACATCAGCTGTGCAGAGGGTACTGTTCCCCCAGGAGGACCTGGAGACAGAGCCTTTCATGGGGACAAAAGATATCATGGCGACGCAGAGGGGATATCTAGTCTTCCCGAGTTCTTCCTGCTAGATGACCCAGAAAGGGGTTCCTAGGAGATGCCTCAGCCTTCCTTCTATCCCATGTTGTCTTCCAACTCCTCAGTGAAGTTCATAAGGATAATGCCCTGCCTTCCATGACTGCTAGGGCTGAGCCATGGGCTCCGAGACAGTGTGGAGATGCAAACTTGGGTTCCTGGGTCTGCAATCCCGCCTTCTCTTCCTCTAGTCCTATTGGCCTCACAACTCAGCCATCCCAGCCTCTGCCAAGCCTTCCCATCCTGTCCTCTGTACCCCTTGCCTTCAAGGGATCTCTTACAGCCGTGGTCACACTGAGTCGTACACCCTTCCCGACCCTTCCCCTACTCTCTACCCCTGCATCCTCCACTCTCTCTGAAATAAAACTCTGTTTCATCCTTCACTTGTTGTCCTTGAGGGCAAGGTCAGTGGCCAGCTCCTGGCATAGCACCTGTCTTATGACAGGTGCCCAGTAAATATTTATTGCTTAGTGATTATCACATGCATTTGGGGGCTGAATTGCTGTGCTTTGAAGGCAGCATAGTCACTGAGAAGAGGCAGACAGCTTTGTCACGTAACAGTTGGGCAACCTTGACTGGTTATTTCATTTCTGAGGCTCAAGTTCCCCATCTGTAAAATCGAGACTCAAGTTCCCCATCTGTAAAAGCAAAGAATAACCTACTTCATGGGATGCCGTCAGCATTCCACAAAACAGTGACTACAGAGCCCATAAGCATATAGTTGGCACATAACTATAGCTTCTAAAGGACTTCCCTGGTAGTCAGTAGCTAAGACTGTGCTTTCAGTTCAGGGGGCCTGGGTTTGATCCTTGGTCAGGGAGCTAGCTCCCACATGCCACAACTAAGAAAAGATCACACATGCCACAACAAAGATAGAAAAATCCTGCATGCTGTAACTAAGACCCGGGGTAGACAAATAAATAAATAAAAATAATTATAACTCCCTTAACACTAATTCCCCTCACCCATCTTACCTCACGGAGCATGACTGATAGACGCATGAATCCAGGGTCAACCTGGCTCACCAGGTGTTAAAGATGTGGAGCTACTTAGTTTGAAACAAGTGAGGCCACCAGGGAGTTGTGCACGAGGGACTTCCCTGCATTTGTAGCCGTTCTTTCTGGCGAGGAAAGGAATGTCTGCTATTCTGTCCCTTTAGTGAGAAGCAGCATAGTCCTGTGGTTGGAAACCCCAAACCCTGGAGTGGATTTCTTCGACTTGAATCTCACTTCCCCTGCTTATTAACCTTCTTGGCTCTCAAGTCACTCACTTGTAAGACGGAGATAGTAATAGCTGTTATTATATTATGTCACTACTATTATCAGGAGGATTAACTAAGTTAAATTCTTTAAAGCTCTTAGAACAATGCCAAGCACAGAGGAAATCGCTGTGTAAGCAGTTGCTATGCTACCAGTCTTCTTTTGTATCTGCAATGTTTTATAATTAAATTATTAAGCCTGGTTATCAGATACTCAATTAAACGTGGGCCCACGAAGGCACTTGCTCAGCAGGCAGAGCAGAATCCATCTGACATGAAGGCCCTTCTCTTGCCTTGCTCGGACTCCTCTTCCTCCTTCTCCTCCCCTCCCACGCCCACTGCTAGAATCTCCCATAACTGTTGTCTGTTTTCCTCTCTGACCTACAGTGACATAGCTCAGGCCTCATACTCTCCCGAGGCTACTTCTGGAATCTCCATCAGGCCCCTCTTCACAGGATCTCATCCCCAACCCATCTTACCCCAGCTCTGCCATCTGGCTTCCTCCTCCTTTTCCATCCTGGCCAATGCTACTTCCTGGCTCCAGCACCTTGAGTAGCTCACAAGTACTTACCCAGTTAAGTTTAGCATCTTCTGCCTGGCATTGGAAGCCCCCTCTCTGGCCTTAACTGACGCCCCCCTCCCCTGGCTCTCTGCTCTCTTCCATGTCTTCTATACGAGCAGCTAGCTGACCTGCTCCATATTCTCTAATAAAAGCCCCATCCTTTCCTGCTTCTACGCTTCGTTCAGGCTGTTCTTACCACCCAGCACACGTCCCTGAGTCCACCATTTTGAAGTCTCTGGTATGTTTCAAGTACATATCACATGGGCTCTTCTCTTCCTTTGAACCTCATAGCTCTTTACTGGAACCTTTTTTCAGATGCGATGTTCTGTCTGATCTGCTTTGGGCCCTTAACATCCTGCCCCCTTGCTCAGAACTGAGTGTCCCATGAAGCTGGTGAGAGAGATCAGACTCCACTCCTGGAGCAGGGGACCCCACCAGAAGGCAGGCAGAAGCCTGGGGAAGTGAGCACCAGCAGCCACTCTGGACACAGCGTCCAACAGCGTCTGGGGTAACACTAAAACCGAAGGTCACACCAGGGCCAGGCGGACAAGGGAACAGGGGAGAGTTCAGGCATGACAGCTGAACTCTTAGGGTAGAATGAAGATTCAAACAGAGGCTTGGAAGCCAAGCTGGAGACATTCCTGGGTGTTGGGGGTGTGGCATGACCACCCCGCGGGGGTGGAGGGGGCTTCAGGGGGTGTGGGCCAGGCTGGGCTTCTTTTACCACACCTGACTCACATGCCTGTCCCCTGTCCTCATCTGTGACACTACAGGTGCTGTGCACAGCCTGGCCTCCTGCGGAAGCCATGGCACACGGGTGATGTGTGCATGTGTGAACAGTGAACATACAGGCTGAGGCAGCACCGGGAAAGGCAAATGGTGAACTGCAGGCAACGAACAGCCGAGACCAGCGAGGGTGGGGGAAGCAGTGGGGGGACTGCCATTCCCTCACTGTCCTGGCCGTTCCTCTCAGCTTCCTCCCCTCCTGCTACAGCTGCCTCTAAGTTGCTTCAGTCATGTCTAACTCTGTGCGACCCCATAGAGGGCAGCCCACCAGGCTCCCCTGCCCCTGGGATTCTCCAGGCAAGAACACTGGAGTGGATTGCCATTTCCTTCTCCAATGCCGGAAAGTGAAAAGTGAAAGTGAAGTTGCTCAGTCGTGTCCGACTCNGGGGGTGGAGGGGGCTTCAGGGGGTGTGGGCCAGGCTGGGCTTCTTTTACCACACCTGACTCACATGCCTGTCCCCTGTCCTCATCTGTGACACTACAGGTGCTGTGCACAGCCTGGCCTCCTGCGGAAGCCATGGCACACGGGTGATGTGTGCATGTGTGAACAGTGAACATACAGGCTGAGGCAGCACCGGGAAAGGCAAATGGTGAACTGCAGGCAACGAACAGCCGAGACCAGCGAGGGTGGGGGAAGCAGTGGGGGGACTGCCATTCCCTCACTGTCCTGGCCGTTCCTCTCAGCTTCCTCCCCTCCTGCTACAGCTGCCTCTAAGTTGCTTCAGTCGTGTCTAACTCTGTGCGACCCCATAGAGGGCAGCCCACCAGGCTCCCCTGCCCCTGGGATTCTCCAGGCAAGAACACTGGAGTGGATTGCCATTTCCTTCTCCAATGCTGGAAAGTGAAAAGTGAAAGTGAAGTTGCTCAGTCGTGTCCGACTCTTAGTGACCCCATGGACTGCAGCCCATCAGGCTCCTCCGTCCGTGGGATTTTCCAGGCAAGAGTACTGGAGTGGAGTGCCATTGCTTCTGGTTACATGTGCTTTAATTTGCTTCCTGGGGGTCCCGGAGGCTGCTCTCCAGGTGGAGGCGCTAGGCTGGGCTCTCCTGCAGCCGGCCCCCCCATGCCAGCCCTGCAGACCCTTGGGAAGGGCCGTGTCCTCCTCCAGGCCGCCCGTGCCTTCCACGAGCTCCTCGTAGGTGATCTTCTCGGCAAACGGCCACAGCCTGAGCAGCTCCACCATGTCGGCCTGCTCCAGCACCACGTTCTCCAGCAGCCGCCTGCCCACCTTGTCCTCCCCTCCTGGCCCATCACTAATTCGGAACCAAAGAGCGAGGTTGTCAAAGAGTTCTCCTGACAACCCCATAGCGGGTCTCAGGCCCCAGTTTGACTTCTAAATGACCTCTCGAGGACCGAAAGTCAGCCCTCCCCACTCCCAGGCTCTGCTCTGGAAACTGGTTCTCACAACTAGACCTATGATGATGACGGACGCTTTTCAATATAACACGTGCCTGACACCATGCTGAGAGCATCCCACGAGTGACTTCATTTAATCTCACAATAAACATGTACGATAGACCCAACTATTAGCCCGATGTAGAGAGGAGAACATTGAGTTCAGAGAAGTCATTTGCCTCTAGTCACACATCTGGGAACTGGAAGAATCAGGATCTGAACCCAAGTCCATGGAACCAGCTACTGTGTTTCAGAGGAGCATGTTGGACAAAGTAAAAGGGGACACCAGGGTCAAGGGAAGGCTTTTTTTCTTTATGTCAGGGCAGGAGAAACCAGGACACTATTCAGTGAATGGGGAGGGGGTGGCAGAGATGAAGTCCTAATTGTAGGAGCGAGAAGAGAGGAGGGTCAAGGCACAATGAGGGGTCGACAAAGACGAGGGGGAGGAGAAGCAAGGGGAGGCAGCAAGCCCTAGGGGAAAGAAGGGAACCTCAAACCCCTCCACTAGCCGAGGAGAAAGTTATGAAAAGTAACTGACAAGTGCAAGGCAGGGCAGGAACTCGGCCCTGGATGGATGGATTCGGCCTCTTGGCTGTGGGGCCAGGTCTGCAGGATGGAAGGAAAGGCCCAGATGAGCCAGGTGCCTCCCCTGCTCTTGCACCTCAAGTGTGGTAAATGAGCACAGCTTTGGCAAGAGGTTGGTCTCTCCAGTGATGCCTGTTTAGGGAAATGGCACCCCACTCCAGTATTCTTGCCTGGAGAATCCCATGGACGGAGGACCCTGGTGGGCTACAGTCTATGGGGTTGCAAAGAGTTGGACATGACTGAGCGACTTCACTTTCACTTTCAGCTCATACAGGGAAGGAGGAGCCTATTCTTTCCTCCATACTGGAGACGAATGAAGCTCCCGTTGGTGCTGCCACTTTCTTTTCCAGCGGGAAGGGAGGTGTAGGGCATGCCAACGCCTCAACACCTTGCCTGCCCATCACCAGCAGCAGTGCTTCACCTCAGCACTGCGGCTGGCCTGGGAGGGCTGTGCTCTTGGAGGCTGGAATTTCTCAGGCCATCGAGCGAGCCTTTTGCAGGGGTGCTCCAGGCTCCTCGCTGCGCTGGGCAGTGACTTATTGCAGCCTGTTATCTTCAGCAGCAGGTGGAACATACTGGGCTGTGCTCCTTCCTGCGAGTGAAGCCAGGTAATATCTACTGCCTCCAATGAATAAGGTAACCAGCCCTTTCATAGCACAAAGGATGCAGCTCTCACCCAAGGTGTTTTTTTTTTTCTTTCTTTCTTTCTTCATTATGTTTGTAATTTTGTTTTATTATTTCCCATTGGAAGGCTGTGAAATGAAAATGATGCAATCTACTGCTGTGAAATAATGTCGTGCTCGAGTCCTTTTCCAATAAGCCCTGAGGTTTGCTCTGTGACGGCTTCATTAAATTAGTCAGCTCCATGGCAAATGGAAAAGCGCTCAGAGCTGGGGATTTCGCTAATCTGAGCTGGGCTGCCTGAGACCTTAGACCACCGGGGAGCTCAGGAGGTTGACTCTGTGTGCTCGGGGGTGGAGGCTCCCGCCTACTGCGGGGGATGTCCCAGAGGCTACCACGTGTGCGTGGTTGCCAGACCTCTCCTGCGACACTTCGCTGTGCTCCTCTGTGTGCCAGACGCTGCCCAGGTGCCATCACGTGCCAAGGGAACAGATAAGTCATGGCCCTGTCTCCAGGAGCAATGTAGGGGGTGCGGAAAGGGAGGAGGCTTATCTCCCACACAAGTAGACTAGGGTGGAGCACAGGTAAAAGGAGAGCCTCTCCTTGAAGGCCAGCGGGACCCAGGTTACCAGATGCCAGGTGAATATACCTGAGACACTTGCAGGGGAAACACGAGTGCACCCCGCTTACCCTCCCACCACCATCCCCCAGAGTTTATGAGTCTCTCATGCCAGGCTCCACTGCAGTATTAAAGATTTCCATTACTGATCGTTCTTTCCAGTTAGGACTTTCAGTATTAAACTCTGTCATTATGAAATAAAATATGCACGATCCCTAAATCTATGTGTGTTATAACGAGATTTCATTGTTATAAATTTGTCTTCGCAGTCCTCCGTCTCTGCCTTTACTGTCTTTTTAAAACTCTAATGTCTGGTAGCTATAGCCAGGAGGTAATTGGGAAGTGGTACTAAAGAATCACTGGCTTATTCTTTCACTCACTCACAGAAATTTATGGAGTGTCTACACTAAGATATGGTCCCAGAGCCAGTGGGAAAGACAGTGTTGACGGCTAATTACAGCACTAAGGAATTTTGGTCTGAGCTGACACAGGAAGCTCCCTGCCACAAACACATATAAATATTGGATAAAATACAATAAAACAATTTGAAATCACAGCTGCATTTGAGAGGAAGAAAGGAGAAATTCCAGATTCTGAAAATGAGAGGGAATTCAAAGTCAGCATGGTGAATGAGAGCTAAAACGGAATTGAAGCCAGATATCTGTTATAACCAGAGCTGGGGTTTCAACACCCCAGTGGAGGCACATAGGAAGCTTCATGAGTGGCTGGGGCCAGAGATGAGACTTAGGTACATGCTTTAGAAAGTAAAAGTGTTAGTCACTTAGTCATGTCTGACACTTTGCGACCCTATGGACTATAGCCTGCCAGGCTCCTGGGTCCATGGAATTTCCCAGGCAAGAATGCTGGAGTGGGTTGCCATTTCCTTCTGCAAGGGATCTTCCCGACCCAGGGATTGAAGCCAGGCCTCCTGCATTGCAGGCAGATTCTTTACCATCTGAGCCACCAGGGAAGCTTTAGAAGAGCTAAACAAACCCCACCTACCTACTAGTTGGCAGGGAAGCAGGACAACAATTTGGGTAAAGAAAAGATAATCTGCAAAGAGTCAAAATCCAAGCCTGCGACAAGCTTAGATGTGGGGTTCCACATCGTTCAGTGGAAACCACAACAGGAAAAATAAGTGTACAAACTGGTTTGAATTCAACGGAAACCAACAGAGGCAAACTTGACCCTTCCCCGAGGCGTACTTCCACAGCCCAGAGGAAACAATGCCCGCTGAGATGAGCTTACATAGAGCAGTCACACAATACATAAGAAAAGAAACTGCCAAGAGAGTGAGCCTCAGATTCAATATGGCACCCAGCCTGGCGACCTATGCTGACCCCAGAACTACTGAAAACTTCCATTTCTGCCCATGTACTCAACACCATCATCCCTCCAACTCTAATCCAGGTACTAGAGAGTTCCTGAAGCCCCTGCCTCTCTCAAGTTCATAAATGTATAAAATATATGCATGAATTTCCTTTCATTTAATTCACACATCACACCATTTACTCAGGAGCCCATATTGCTCACATCTGTCTACATTAGCCAGATGTGATCCCTGGTGAGGGGTTTCTGCCACACCCAGTCACCTCCTCACCTGGCAGCGTAATGAGACTGTTCCGGAGCAGTGACTCTTCAAGCTCAGTTTCAAGTCTCAATCTTGCAAGCCTGGAAAATGTGAAGAGTAGGGGTCTCTTCTGTTTTCATACACTTGTATCATTAACAAATGTTCACCCACAACCACCAGTGACCCACAAAGTGAACTCTCCAGGTTCCTGAAATCTGACATTCAGGCTCAATAATCAGGTTGACTGAGGCCTCTAACTCAGCACCTACCTAAAGACCTGGCCTCTGGGCAAAGCTTGGCCACACATGCTCTGCTGTATAATTGTAGGACGCAGGCCTCTCAGCCTGGGGCAGGTTGCTGTCCTATCCGGGTTTCATCAGCTTTGTCTTGAACTGGTGGAGCTTTGGAACGGCTGCTATTCTTGCTTTTAAATCACAAATTACTCTTACTTTGGCTTCATCAGTATCAGCTGAGTGAAGAGAGGCTGTTTGGATAACCCTACACAGTCACGGTGATACAGCTACTTATAAGCAGCTATTCGCATCAGTTCTTAAATTCTGCTTTCCACTAAGGAGGCCTTACGATGCACACCCTGCAGCTCAAATGCGAACGTTCGGTATCTCCCTTGGCAGATCACTCCCCAACTCCTTCACAGAGTCTTTGTTATCATCCTGGAGTCTTTCACTTCTAGNCAACAGTGACAGCTCTTTCCTCTCCCTTTCCTCACTCCACCAGAATGTCAGCCAGAAGAGGGACCTTTCCTTTCCAGTTAAAGGAAGGCCTGGCAGCATCTTCCTTGGCCAGGTTACAGGGGTTGGGGGGACTCCTTCCTGAGACCCAGAGAGCCTGTGGCTACCTGCTGCCACTTCTTATGCAACCAGAGACAGGAGAACCCCTACTCTGCTACAAACGGACAAGGCAAACTTCTGTTCCAGGGAAAGGGGGGCAGTGACACTCTGGCTGCTTGCAATCCCCCACGAGCAGGGCCCACACACAGAATCAGGGGAGAGCGATGTGTGTTATCTCCTCACACATTTTATAAAACGCCACTGACAAGTGGTATCATTCTCAGCCATGCTGCCACACTTCGAGCACAGCTGACACCTTTGTCTCCTTCCTCCTTTCCTGTCTGACTCAGGCAGCCCCCTCCCATGTCCTGCTGGAGCAGAAATGATTTTTGGAAAAATCTCGGCAATCTGGAGGCTGGGAGTGGGGGTGTGATGCCTCAAGTGCCAGGCCAAGGCTGTGAGTTTTTGTAGCAGACACTGGGGAGCCACTGAAGGCTGCATGGGGCTGGGGAACTATGGTGTGGTGACTACATGTTACTTGAGGCAGTGGCCATAATCTAACACCGTGGTTCCCAAGCAGAGTGGTCTTGTCTCCCAGGGGCCTTTGTAAAGCCTGGAGACAGCTTTGATTGGCATGACTGGTGTGTGTGGGGGGGATGCTACTGACATCCAGTGTGCAGGGACCAGGGGAGCTGCCAGACAGCCTACAGCACACAGGATGGTCCCCACCACAGAGTGACCCAGCCCCAGCTGTCAACAGTGCCTGAGGGCTGCTGAATGCCTGGGCCAAGAACAGCCATTCTGAGGGGAGGAGGGCTGGGCCTTGCAGAAATGGGGGATGCGGGAGAAACAGGAGCCACAGGAGATGATCGACAGGACTGGGAGCTCAGAGCCTGGGAAAGGTGACCACTCAGAATTAGGGGGATGGTGCAACGGCCGGGGAGCCTGATAGCTGCTTGGAGCCATCTGTTGGCTTGAGTTTCAGAGGGGTTTGTCATGGCCGTGGACTGACTCGATCACCCGGTGTTTGAGAGGGAGAGTCTGGGAGGGTCAGCTACGTGTAAACCCACCAGCCTCCATCCATCTCCTAGGCTTACACAGCTTCTACTCCTGAGATAAAACTCGACCTCCTCCGCTGGCAAGAGAGGCTGTGATGTGCCTCTTCCTCTCCGGCCTCACCTTTGTAGCTCCCTCACATTCCACCCCTCTGACTATGTCTTGAAAGGCACCCTGCCTCCCAGGCCTGGGCGTGGTACACGCTGGACTTCCCCGGCGGCCCTTTCTCCCTTCCTGACTCCGTGTTTCTACTCATCTCTGAGGACACCGCTCCTGCTCAGGTCCTCTGGGACTTCCCAGCCCTCACGCAGAGGTTGGACACCCTCGCTCTGCACTTCTACAGCATCCCGGACCAAACTCTCTCCAGGGCAGAGATTGGATCACAGTGGCTGCTGACCTGTTCCTTTCTGCGTTAGATCCCTCGAGGGGCCACTGACGCCCACAACGTGGCCTTCTGTCTGTTCATCTCCACAATCAGCAGAGAATGTACATGTTTGTTGAGTGAATGAATGAATGAGTAAATCCACGGATGGGTGAAGACACTGAATTTGTGAATCAGTAGGACAGAGGAGGTTACTAAAGCTGAAAGCAGGAATAAAATTTCCAAGTAACCACTCCCAGAGAATAGAACAGTGAATTGAGAACCTTGGTGAATATTCACAAGGCCCTGAGAGCTGGGGAGAGGAGCCAGCAGTAAAGACAAGCGGTGGAAAGAACAGAAATGCAGGACAATTGGGATCATGCACTGTCCCCAGAGCCAGGAGGGAAGTCACGAGATGGACAAGCTCTAATGCCTGCAGCAGGCCAAGTGTTACAGAGGTTGAGACAGGCTGCGAATGTGCCAGTGACTTTTAAAAGAGCTCGATCCTCAGAGGGCAGAACATTCGCAGAGTGTTGATGAATCAGCTAAGGCACAAGGAAACCTTTCTGAGAAGGGGCGACCAACCGAGGTCCCTCTGGACCTGGGGGAAGCAGGAGAGAGCAGAGGCAGAGCNAGTGTTACAGAGGTTGAGACAGGCTGCGAATGTGCCAGTGACTTTTAAAAGAGCTCGATCCTCAGAGGGCAGAACATTCGCAGAGTGTTGATGAATCAGCTAAGGCACAAGGAAACCTTTCTGAGAAGGGGCGACCAACCGAGGTCCCTCTGGACCTGGGGGAAGCAGGAGAGAGCAGAGGCAGAGCCACAGGCCTGCGGAGGGCAGAAGAGCGATGATCAAGGGACCTGCCCAGAGACCGGAATGGTGGACGATGCGGAAGGCCATACCACCACTGATGTGACTGCCTGCAAGACAGGGTTAGATCAGCAGGGAGACTCATAAAGCAGGTATTTCATCCTGGAGGCAGTGGCTTTTCAGTTGGCCATGCTGCCCACCCTGCCTGATCCAGCCCAGGTTTACCAGCAGCAGCTTGGACATCTTCACTCAACTCCTGCTAATTTAATGGTTAATTCCTAGAGGTGCTAAGGTGCCCGGGGAGGCATCGTTAAGAGAAAGCCCATGCATTTGGAAACCTAGCGGAGTGAACCCAGTCCCAGAGTGAGGGGCACTGAGCTTCTCCTGTTCTGATGTAGAGCTCCAGGTATAACTAGACACCTGGTTTGTGCAAAAGCAGGAAGCAGAGGCCGAGTACATTCACATGTTCAAGTATCCCCAGCCATTCAAGTAGTCCCAGGTTACTTTACCTGGGACTTGGCATCTTTGCCTTCGGTCTTGACACAGGGGCTTAACTTGAGGCTGGAGATCTCTTGGTCTTTCTGCTTCTGAGCCTCCAGGCACTTCTGCCTCTGTCGGATACTGCCCTTATGGATGGAAGAGTCCTTGGGCACCCTAGAGGAAGGCCACGGAGGGATGAGAATCCACGGTTCTTAGGATTAACAGTAACACCAGCTGTCGGAGAGGTTGGGCAGTGTCTGGAAAATGGCAGGGGCATGTCACCCTGGCTGTGTTACAGTGACTTGTAACAGGGCCTGAGGATGGGAGAGGTGCCACAAGGAATGAGGCAGCAAGGAATGACTCAGGAGTCTGGAGCCTGGAATCAGTGAGCCCACGCCCTGAGGTCACACTCCAGAGCTCAAACCCCAGCAGCTGAGAAATACTACTAGAAGCCAACCTCAATCCCTCCTGCCACCAATGAATAAAAGTCTCTCTCTGGTTTCCGGGATAAGCGAAGCCAACTGGTCTTTTCAGAACTCCACCTAGTTAAAACCCCTCATACAGATGGCCACGGGCAGTCCCTTCTCCAAACTAAATTAGCAGAGGGTCTCTCCCTGCAGGCAGCAAAGGCTCAAAGCACAGGGCGGATACCTGAGTTCTGGGTAGACATTCTCCAGGTACCACTTGAAGCTCTGGCATTGCAGGTTCTTCCTCAGGTTCAGTCTGCTCTCAATGCTGGGGGCGGCAGAGGCAGGGAGACATGGAAATAAGACACAGCTGGTTGGAGACAGGCACCAGCCACATGGCCCAGGGGCATCCACCCTCTAGGCTGGGAGGTACCCCGTGCAGCCCGTGCCCACTCTGTGCACCCACGAATCTCTGGAGGGTGTTGGAGAAATTAAGAGAGATGTTGAGAGCCCCAGAGAGAGCTATGGAAACACTTGGCAATACCTCACAGTGGAGCGGAGAAGACACCAAAGATTTGTGCTTTTACTTGGAAATAGAATTTGGGATATTTTTACTTTTCATTAAAAACAAAGCTATAGGAATATTTGGCATGTTGTTAATAATTCACTGCCACAGCTCTGGGTCTACTTACTCACAAATCCCTCTTTGGATTCTGCTCTTAAAATACCACCCTTCTTCCCCTACCTACTACCCCCCATCCTGGCCAAGCCAGCCTCAAAGAATTCTCTTCTTTAGCTGGTTCTGGACTTTGGCCATCACATATTTCATTTTAGTTCAGTTGAGTTGCTCAATTGTGTCTGACTCTTTGCGACCCCATGAATTGCAGCACGCCAGACCTCCCTGTCCATCACCAACTCCCAGCGTTCACTCAAACTCACGTCCGTCAAGTCGGTGATGCCATCCAGCCATCTCATCCTCTGTCATTTACTGAGTACCTAGTATGTGCCAGGCATTGTGCCCAAGAGGGACCTGATGGTGAGCTTCAAGCAAGAGAGACAAGTAATGAACCAGGTGCTCATAGCCCAGGGTGGATGTGGGGTGGGTGTGCAGGGGCTGTGGGAGCACCTCAGGGGTGGCCCCTTGCTTGTCAGGTTGGTGGTGGTTGGGTGGTGATGTGGAAGCTGGAAGGAAAGTGGACATTGTCTAGACAAGCCAGAAAGAGGCTAAAGCGGGGGCCCCTGGTAGTGGCAGGGGAACAGCAAAGAGAGATTAGTGCATGTGAAGAGGGAAGTGGTCTATTGGCGGGAGCAGTGGTGCAGGTTAGAATGTGTGTGTTGGGGGATGGGTGGGAGAGGGGAAGTGAGCGAGGAGAGAGGTGACCGTGCAGTCATAAAGGTCCCCTGAAATACCAAGGAGGAGCTTGGCCTTTATTTTCAGGGCAACGGGCTGCCATGGATGGGTGTGAAACAGAGTACAATGTGGCAGTATTATTCCTTTAAGAGCATCTACCGCTAGTGCCAAAGAATTGATGTTTTCAAACTGTAGTGCTGAAAAAGACTCCTGAGAGTCTCTTGGACTGCAAGGAGATCAAACCGGCCAATCCTAAAGGAAATCATCCCTGAATATTCATTGGAAGGACTGATACTGAAGCTCCAATACTTTGGCCACCTGATGCGAAGAAATGACTCACTGAAGACCCTGGTTGGATGGTGTCACCAACTCAACAGACATGAGTTTGAGTGAACTCTGGGAGATAGTGAAGGACAGGGAATCCGGGTGTGCTACAGTCTGTGGGGTCTCAAAGATCTGGACAAGACAGAGCGACGGAACAACAATAGCAACTGAAGGTAAAGGAGTTCGGTGCCCAAAGCTGGGAGAGCAGTTAGGAGATCACTGTTGAAACCCAGTGCTGACCATGCTTTCTGGCAGGGGAGTAGGGTGGTTGGGAGGGAAGGGACAGGCTTCATTCTCTCTACTCTCCCACCAGTACACTCGATTTCCACATACACCCTGTTCTTCGTGGGCAACCACACAGAACCAGCCCTGCTTTCTCAAGCCTCGCCTCCTTCCACCCCAAAGACTGGACTGGGCACCCTCATGATACTGGAACTTCTTATACAGCATTAACTGCATCTCCTCACCAGACACTAAGCAACATGAGGACAGGAATGACATCATTTGAAAAAGGCTGCATGTTCAGTATTTGCAAGAATCCAGACGATCAGTGTATGAGCGAGGCAGGNGGCCTGGGAGGGCGGGTAGATGTCCAACATGGCAAGAGATTCAAGGACAACGTCTTTTAAGCACTCTGCTTATGCAAGAAAGTAGAACCCAAGCTGGAGAAGGAAGGCAGTGAAGAAAGCAGGGGTGGACGGACATGGCCAATGAACCGGAGGTTAGCTGAGGACTCAGAATAAACACTGTGGGAAGCTCTGAGGAGAAGCGGAGACCAGCGTGGGTTTTCAGTTTCAGAAATGCAAACGCTTTGGCAGGCTCGTGATTTAATCTACCTGGGAGTGATGGGCTCGATCGATGGCATGTAGGCTGCAATCATGCCATCTGTTCNGGCACCCTCATGATACTGGAACTTCTTATACAGCATTAACTGCATCTCCTCACCAGACACTAAGCAACATGAGGACAGGAATGACATCATTTGAAAAAGGCTGCATGTTCAGTATTTGCAAGAATCCAGACGATCAGTGTATGAGCGAGGCAGGCTCTCTGGGACTTGGTGATTGTTTAGGTGTGGGAGGACGGGGAGGGAGAAGTCAAGGTTGACACTCAACATTTCTGGTTTGACAACAGGATTCATGGAAGAGCTAAGGTGGGGAATATGGGACAGGAGCGAGTTTAGGAGCAAACAGGAAGAGTCCAGTTAGAACTTGTTGAGTCAGAGGAGCCTGGGAGGCATTCAGGCAGAGATGTCCAGTTGCTGTTTGGACATAAGGACTGGAGCTCAGAGAGGTGCAGGATGTGTTTAATCGCTCTGTTGTGTCCAACTCTGCAACCTCATGGACTGTAGCCCACCAGGCTCCTCTGTCCATGGGATTTTTTTTTAGGCAAGAATATTGGTTAGGTTGCCATTTCCTTCTCTAAGGGCTGGAGCTCAGAGGAGAGGTGCAGGAGAGGGATGGAAACGTGCTTATCGGCAGCACAGAGGTGGCTGATGGCAGGGAAAACCTGGAGTAAGACAAGGGTTTATGACAGGGAAGACCAGCATACAAGGATGGGCAGAGGAACCTGAGCCTGCAGAGTGGGCAGAGAGGGTGCAGTTTGCATCTCAGGATGAGAGCCAAGACTTCAGTTCTAGAAACCGAGATCAGAGGGGTGCCTGAAGGGGTCTGGGTGGGAAAAGACTCATATCAATGGAGTAATCGAGGAAGGTAAGGGTCCCAGGGGGCCATGGGTGGGCCAGGTGGGAGTGATCGTAGGGGACGGAGGCCATGGCTTCAGCCCACAGTCAGAAGCAGGGAAATGGGGGCCACAGACAGCGATGTGGCAGCTCTTTCATGAAGCTTGGCTCTGAAGGAGCAGAAGACAAAGTAGGTGATGAGCAGCGTTGGATTGAAGGAGAGTTCTTATAGTTTGTTTTCTTTCCTTCTCTTTTTTATTTTTTAAAACATATGTAAGATACAGAATAAATTTAAATACTAATGAGAACCATGCAATAGAGAAGAGAGTGGGGTGATCAGGGAGCGTGAAGGCACAGGGCGGGCGAAGTTCCCTGGAACAGGGGCTCCCACACTGTCTGTAGGTTAGAGTCACTTAGTTGTGGGGGGGCATCTTTTACAAATTCTACAGCCCAGGACACAGCCCAGACTCAGTCTACTCTCTGGGGCTGAAACAGAGGCAGCAGCAGTTTTTGAAGCTCCCCAGGTGACTGAGACATGCAGAGAGTCTGGAAACCATCACCCTGGAATTCTGCTCCTTGAGTTGAGGTCCTCAGACCAGCAGCACAGCACCACCTGGGGCTCGCAGAAACGCATGCCTACTGAACCAACATCCACACTGTAACAAGATCCCTGGGAGATCTGTGTGCACATTAAAGTTTGAGAGGTTGAGAGGCAGGAGGAGATGAAACCAGGCAGTGGGAACTTGATCAGTGCTGATTTATGAATGAATGCAGGAGAGAAGAGTGCATCTGGGGAACAGGGAGAGGGCTGGCCTGCCACAGCGGGAGGCACCCATTATCCTTCCAGATAAGAGAGACAGGAGGATAGTGCAGGGACAGGGCGGTCAGGCTCAGGAAGCTGGTGCTGTCTATTTCATCTATAAAACAGAGGTGTCACGTGCTGTGAGTGGAAGCAGGGCGGACTCCATAGCTGGGGAAAATGGAAAAGGTACAAATCGAGGTTGAGGGAGAATGCCAGCCGGCAAGGGGGCAAGATTAAGAGCCCCGCAGAGGGCCTCCCTGAGTCGGATGGCCACAGAGGCTTAGCAGCTCTGGCCGATACTCCCAGAGCTGTTCAGCAGCCTGCCGACAGGGGGAAAAGGCACAAAGTCAGGTTCACCCAAGGTCAAGAGGGAGGCCTGGGAGGGCGGGTAGATGTCCAACATGGCAAGAGATTCAAGGACAACGTCTTTTAAGCACTCTGCTTATGCAAGAAAGTAGAACCCAAGCTGGAGAGGGAAGGCAGTGAAGAAAGGAGGGGTGGACGGACATGGCCAATGAACCGGAGGTTAGCTGAGGACTCAGAATAAACACTGTGGGAGGCTCTGAGGAGAAGTGGAGACCAGCGTGGGTTTTCAGTTTCAGAAATGCAAACGCTTTGGCAGGCTTGTGATTTAATCTACCTGGGAGTGATGGGCTCGATCGATGGCATGTAGGCTGCAATCATGCCATCTGTTCCACAGCCTTAGGATGACTGAGGGAAACCAGATGACAAAAGCCACCAGTTGCCCCCTCTCAAAAAAGATGGACATAACATCAATCAAGTTGCCATTTTTCTCTACTCAAACCAGCCCTGAGCTGGGGAATGCAACATCACAAAGTCTGGGGATCAGTCGGGTGTGATTTGAGCTTCTCCTCCTATAACGGTGTGATCCATGGCAAGTACCTGAAGCTATAGAAGCCTCAGGCTCCTTATCTGTAAAACAGGGTTATTATACCTGTTTCTCAGTTTGCAGAGGACTAAAGAGGCATCTCATGAAATGGCATCTGGCCCCTAACTCCTTCCCATGTCCTCTTCCACCTCCATGAAGCTGGAGCCCTGCTCTAGAGGAGGTCTACACAGTACTATTCCTCCTGAAAAGAGGATTAAGGCTTCGGTAGCTGAGCAGGAGGAGGAGGGAGCTCTAATCTAGAGGGAGCAGGGCTGCTTAGCCCAGCACCCCACCTTTCTGTGAAAAGCTGGAAACACCAGTCCACGGCTCTACGCACTGAGTGGATGGTCCAGGCTGCCAGGGTCTCCCACAGGCATGGCCCGGGGCCCTGTGCCCAAGACTAGGCAGGAGCAAAAAGGCACAGGAAGGGAGAACAGGCCCAGCCCCAGCCCTGGAGGGGCTTGGCGGCTTGGGAGACCCTCTCACTTCGGGCCAGTGAGCTGGGGCTTTGGGCTGTCTGCACAAACCAACCAAGGGAGACACTTACTTGCCAAAGGGCCTCTCCAGGGCAAATGGCCGGGAAGCATAATAGTACTGCTTGTATTCATCCATCCACACTTCAGCTGTCCGCTTGGTGTTCCTGGGGAGACAAGGAGTGTCAGGGACAGGCTATTTGAGAGGACCGGGGACATATCTCGGTAAAATACACACATGTGACAAGTGGGCAGTGTCACCCCCATGGGAGCCACCACGGTCCAGGAACTTTATTCACCCCAGGGTGCTGAGCCCACCAGTTTCCAAAGGGGCCTCTCTCCCAAGACACAGGATTTTAGTAGTCATGACATACCCTCTGCCCAAAAGGCACAGACCAGAGAAATTATACCAGAAGTTGAACTTCCCATGGCTCTCAGAAAAAGAGAAAAAATAGCCAGGAGAATCTGGTGTGCTCCTTTGGTGCCACTACAAGAGGGGAGAGTGTTGACCATCTCATCTCCAGTCATCTGTGGGCTCCTGTTCTAGAACTCTCCCCATCAGCAAAGGGCGTGGCTCTCCAAGGGGGAAGCCAGTCATGCACGAGATTTGCACAGACATGTGATTAGCTTGGTGCAGGTGTAAAGAATGAAGTAACCAAGCCATCTTGGTCAAATGTTTGCCAGGATTCTAAAGTTTTTTTTTTTTTTTTAATTAGCTATCTGCAGTGAGTCTGACCCCAAAGGTCACAGAAAAAGAGACAGACATGGAGGATGTTGTCACTCAGCTGTCTGGGACACCGGGGTACCAGGAAGAGAAGACACGGGAAAACAATCAGAAGCCTGAGCAGCACCTCCCAAGGCCTGAGTGCATGGAATCAGGGGCGTCACCAAGAGGGCATGGCCTGCCCTTCAAGCCCGTGGACCTGAAGGAGTTCTGCACAGGCGCTCCAGCTCTTGGTGCACTGAAGACCGCTCCTTGCTGGTTCCCTCCACTGGCCTAACTATCAGCACACTGGATGCTGCCGAGACCACACTGCCCCAAGTTTCCCCTCAACTCCATCGGTGGCAAGGAGGGCCCAGTCTCAAATGCAAAGAACTTTCTAGAGCTTGAGGCTCTGCCCCCGACTCCCTGGCTGGCCCCCACTCCACATCATAGCCCCTTGACTTTCCTGCACCAGGCACCCCAGCTCACCTTTCCTTGTCAAGACCCCAGGCAGCCCTGCCTTTGTTCCAGTCCCTGCTAAGGGGGTTCTCATGACCCTAACCTGCCCAGCATGAGATCAGCCTTCTCACTTGTAAAGCCTATCGCTCCCCTATACCTGTCCACACCCACATCTGTCCACACGTGCAAGTAACTGAGGATGAGAGAACCCAGAAGAAAACACTGCAGGGGAAGAAAAACACTCAAAGAGGCACTCTGGTCCCCCTCCCCAAAATGGACCAAATGAGGGGAAAAGGGGCAAAGGAGGAATAACTAGGGAGTGAAGTTGTCAAGTGACAAGAGGACTAGAGAGAAGCGAAGCTGGAGGGGAAGATGAGCAGCAGGAGAAAAGGAGGTACAGAGTCATTTTAAAGAAGAGGAAAAAGGTTGAAGAAATCACGAAAAGGAGACGGGTGTATGGAGGCAGCGAGGAAGCAAGAATAGGCAAGTGGGCATCGCTGGGTCACTGAGACCCTATGACCTTCGTCCTGTCCCTGGGCAGCAAGTTGCAAGCCCCAGGAAAGGAGCCCAAGGCCTCAGGGACTACACCAGCCTGGCAGTTTCTGTGCACCCGCGAGGCCCTGGAGCGGTCACCTGGGCTGTATCTACTTGTGCTTCCCCATTCCCGAATCTTCCCCAAGGGCCTTTCCCCTGGTGACCCGGCCTGCAGGTGATCTCTGCAGATCCCTGCAGGGAATCTTTTAGAACTCAGAGAGAAAAATGGCTGCCCTTCTCCTGCCCCAAAGAACACAAAATACCCAGAGCCCTGAGCCCTGCAGGAGCGTGCTGCCCAGTGACTCGAAGGCCCCGAGGCCACAGGCAGGGCCTTGCCAAGCCTGGGAGAAGTCAAGGGTGGAGAAAGGCCTCAAGGCCTCCAGCCTGGACCTGGATGGGCAGGCCTGACCTCTCTCGCCCAGGCTGTGGCCGAGCAAGCATAACACGCAACCCCTGTCCATTCATGACGCCCAGGCAGGTAGGTTGCACCCTGGCAGCCAAACCTACCAGAGAACCCAGGACAGCCACAGCCTATCCCCAGAAAAGCCCATGGCCACTGCCACCCCGGGGAACCCGAACTCCCGCAACACATACTCACTTTATATATGTGTTGGCGTTGCCATCTGGGAAAATATACGGGTGCTTCTTCCGGAAGACATGGCCCACTCGGCTGCAGGGGACGATCTCCAGGCTGCCCCCACACATCCATACCCTGAAGGAGATTTCTGCAAGACAGCGATCCCCCGTCACTGCTCTGCCTCCTAGACTGAGCAGCACAGGCCGGCAGCGCCAAGATGCCAGGCGCTGGGGAATCCCAGGTCCCAGGGCGAGGGGAGGGCTGCCAGCAACCTGCCTAGGGCGCCGACTCCACAGCCAGACTGTGTGCTCCACGGGCCTGCTACCTCGGTCTCCCTGCCCACCACGAGGATGCTAATAACTCACACCTGGGAGGGCGGTTTGCCTTAAGAAGGCACCTGGCAGACACAGGGGAACACATGGAGGGCTGTGCTGGCGCCTTTGGAACACTCTCAGGGGCCAGCAGGGTGGGGGCCTCTGTGTGATGCTTTGGCCTGGAACAGAGGAGCCCAGGGACTATGAGAGAACTGCTTTTGAGTATATGGAAGGTTTCAGGGTGGAAGATGGATTAG
The DNA here is from genome assembly GCA_006410615.1 of Neotragus moschatus. Taxonomy (NCBI): domain Eukaryota; kingdom Metazoa; phylum Chordata; class Mammalia; order Artiodactyla; family Bovidae; genus Neotragus; species Neotragus moschatus. The sequence goes on along the minus strand of SJYA01001694.1, from coordinate 275,053 downwards.
ACTAGCTCCTATGACCCTAGAAGGTCAGAACCAGGACCAAGGGGAAAGACTTCCATTACAGACTATGGGAGAATTTTCTGCTGGTCAAGGTCCAGATAGAAGGGGTTGTCATGGAGTTAGTGCATTTCCCACTCTGACAAGCTGGCAAGCCACATGGCCAGGATGGGACAGACAAGACCAGTTCCCAGGAGGCGCCTGGACAAGGTGTCAATGCCGAGAGGCCATTCTATCTCCTGCAAGGACATCTGAATCACAGCCCGGAGAAGGAAGTCTGAGCCATCGCCAAGAGCTGTGAACAACCATAGAAAGTGCTGGAAGCCTCGAAGCTGTTACTGAGGTGCTCGCCTGGGTAGGGATTTGCACACAAACCCACTTTCCCCAGTCGGCTGCTGTAGCAGGGACCTCGGGGAGGGGGGTGAGGTAGAGGCAGCAGAGGTAGGTGGGCTGAGACCGTGCTGGCTGGTGCCCTTCTCCCTCGAAGCTGCTTCGCGCAGGCTTGGACAGTGGTCCTGCCCGAGAGGAAAGCGGTGCTATACCAGGGTGTTGGGGGCGGGCCCCGTCACTGCCATTGTTTGAATGCTGTGAGGGCGTTTCATCACTGCTCTGTAACTTTTCTACAGATGGTGCACCCCTTTACTGACTGCACCCAGTGCAGCTGCCACCAGTGGGAAGAGCCAGTTTCACATCTGGAATGCCTGCCTGGGCCATGCTTCTATAGTCAAGCTGAAGAAAGAAGGGTTTGCTTTAGGAAACACTCAGGCTGGTGGGTGTCCACGAGCAGGGACCAAGGATATGGCTATTCTACCATTGCCCACCACATCTGATGGGCCCCACCCCTCCACACCTTGGGCCCCACCTTCCTGAGTTTCCTTACCATGGAGTCCTCTCCCTCAGCCTCTGTCCCTCTGCCATCCTGCTGTCTTTCTCCCTCCTTTTCAACCCTGCAAGCAAGTGCTTGGACACAAATTCTTCATCCTGATCCCCATCTGCTCTCTCACCCTCTCCCTGTCCCCTCCTGGCTCCTGCCTTGTGTCCCTGGGAAAGCTGCAGGCCACGCTTCCTCGATACCTGTCTCTACCTTCCCAGGTGCTCAGCCTAGCAGGATAGAGCTCATTCCCAACTTGCTCAGATTTCCCCTAGAGCGGGGGCAACGTGGACATGAGGGTGAGGAAGGGACTTCTCAAGATTGCTTCCAAATGATGGCAAGAACATATGGTGGGGAGAGACTGGAAGAATTTGGCCCTGAGTCTGCAGAAATCCACTAGCCCCATCCCTGGGGAAACCTACTTGACCTAGTTGAGGCTGGGCTTCTTCACCTGTCAAATGAAGATCATAAAAGTACACCACAGGATTGCTGATGGTGTCACTGAAGTGGAACTTCGAGAGTAAATGTGAAAACTCTCAAGTGTGATGGAAAGCTCAGTGACACAAAACACTCCTCTAAAGCCAGTCTCTTTAAGACACGGATGCCAATGACATCACCCTCTTGTGCCCACTTTCAACTTCCTAGACGGTTCACAGCTTCCTGCTTCTGACACAGGAGGCGCTTGAAATCTGTGGACCTAACACTGGAGATTTTGACTCCCCACAAAAGTCAGTGATATATGGTAACCTGGCGTTTGGCTGGGGCACTGGTGCAATCGTGGGCCCCAACCTACTGTTTGCGGGAGATGATGAGTGAGCTTAGCTGATGGCCAACATCCAGCTCTCCACCTTGTAGTGATGCTCGGAGGGGTGGGAGGGCTCAGTGCAGCGAACTGTGAAGGTATGTGTGTGAATTTAGTCCCCAGGGCTAAGATCTACTGGACTCCAGTCAACTCCTCTCCAGAATCTCAAAACAGAGTTCGCTCTAGCTCCCAGAAAGGAAAACCCTCACACCCCTCAGAAGTTGAGATAGAGGCCTTGCTTATGGATATAACCTGTGAATTTTGTGCAAGCTTTCTTCCAAAAATATGCATACGTTTCTGTGGTCTCTTCCTTACTTGCATTCAAATGAGACATATGTCCCTTCTCATTTGCAAAATGAATCCCTCCAACCTATGCAGTCTCCACACCCTCAGCTCCCACTAAACCTGTTTCCCTGTGCTTCCTTCACCCACCGTTTTGCTTTGCTCTGAATCTACTGCCCCCTTCTCCTCTGGCACCATCATACAGAGATCCCCATCTCAGAAAGTACTGACCCCTGACCCTGGTCCTTCTCTACCTTCCATCTGGGCTCCTGGCATTCTCCACCCCAAGGCTCTGGGTCTGAGTGCCTTGCTGTCCCTGCTTCCTCATCTGGCCCAACCTTCCCTTGATGCCGAGGACTCATGCCTGTTCTGNTCAATGACAGAACTTGCTGGATTGTGAAGCAGCAAACATATCATCATAAATAGCATTTGAGCAGACACTGGATGACTGCTATCTATCAAAAGAACTGTAGAAAGGATTCCATGAATGGGAAGAAAGGCTAGAGCACACCACGAAGAATCGTGAGAGATACTGTAAACATCAGGACATCTGATGGGCTCTGTTCAGAGAGAGAGAGATCTCATCCCCATTGAGAATCCCAAGGGCATACCTGGCTCCAAGTTCTCCTGGGCTGGTGCAGGGAGATCCCACCTCAAACTCCACTCCAAAGACCCTCATGGGCTCCCAGGACTGAGTCCCAGGCAGGATATTTGGTTTGTAGGAGCTAGGGTTTTCTGCTTTGTTTGCGGAGTTTCCAATCTGGCCCCCATATGGCAGGAGATGGATTTTTCTGATGGATTTCTCTACACGGCCCAGTTTGGGAGAACAGATGCCGTTGGTCAGGCCAACAGCCATAAATTTCTGGGAAATAACTCTTGGTGACTGAAGAAGAAAGCCATAAAGCAGCCTGGAGGCAGGGACAGGAGAAAACAACGGAAGAGGACAATGCATGGCATTACCACTGAATGCCAGGACGAGCCCCGTGGGTCATTCTCCTGGCTCGCAACACTGTCCGGTGGGTGACTGTGCCAAACATGCTCCCCAGTGTCCAGAGAGGGGGAACTGGCCCTGATATCCCAGACTCTTCCTCTCTCTCTCCTCTGGTTTATTCATCAAATAGTTACTGAAACCTCCTTCGCGGAAGGCACCGTACGGAGCTCGCCAAGAACAAACAGACCAAGTTCCTGCCTTGTACAGCTTACACACTGGTCACCTCTTAGGTCCCACCTGCTGGAGGGAAGAAACAGTAACTAACACGGACTGTGTCCATATGGTGCCCGGAGATTTTACAGACGTATCTGCATGGATTTCCACAACAACCCCCACACACCCGTGTGTTACACTTCTAANCAAGAACAAACAGACCAAGTTCCTGCCTTGTACAGCTTACACACTGGTCACCTCTTAGGTCCCACCTGCTGGAGGGAAGAAACAGTAACTAACACGGACTGTGTCCATATGGTGCCCGGAAATTTTACAGACGTATCTGCATGGATTTCCACAACAACCCCCACACACCCGTGTGTTACACTTCTAACACGTGAGGAAACTGGAGGGTCAGTCAGTGTCATCAGGAAGATGGAATGGGCCTCTGACTACTTTCTCCTGTATCTGTATATAGCAGCCCTATGCCACTGTGGCCACAACAGGCCATCTGTTTGCACAGTTCTAGAGCCTGGAACTCCGCCCCTCCATCCCCTTCACTTTGCATCACTTTGCAAGAAACGGTAAGGGCCAGTTGCCTCCAGAGCTTCTGTAGCAGTCACCCATTGTTCTTATTGTTCAGTTGCTCAGTCCTGTCCGACTCTGGGACTCCATGAACTGCAGCACGTCAGGTTTCCCTGTCCTTCCCTATCCCCTGGAACTTGCTCAAACTCATGTCCATTGAGTAAGTGATGCCAACCATTTATCCTGTCGTCTTCTCACCCTCAATCTTTCCCAGCATCAGGGTCTTTTCCAATGTGTTGGCTCTTCGCATCAGATGGNCCATGAACTGCAGCACGTCAGGTTTCCCTGTCCTTCCCTATCCCCTGGAACTTGCTCAAACTCATGTCCATTGAGTAAGTGATGCCAACCATTTATCCTGTCGTCTTCTCACCCTCAATCTTTCCCAGCATCAGGGTCTTTTCCAATGTGTTGGCTCTTCGCATCAGATGGCCAAAGTATTGGAGCTTCAGCTTCTGCATCAGTCCGTCCAATGAATATTCAGACCCTCCTCATTAACCCAGGCTATACCCCTACAGCAGCCAACAGATGTGATCCAGATGTTAGTGGTGGTGCTTTCAATCTTCCTTATACTTTCATCCCCAGTCTCCTCCCAACTCTAAATTTCCGAAGTTCAGTACTCCTAGCTCAGGTCTGCCCCCAGCCTGCCCTTGGACTTGGCGTGCTTCCTTGGTCTTTCTGGCTTTTGCATCTCAACTTCTCCCTAAGGGTCCCCTGGGCATGTTTCCCTGGTCCTCAGCATCCACGTGGCCCCATGGAAAAACAATCTCCTTTCCTCCCCACTTTCAGCAACCACTCTTCTGATGCCCCACATGGTCTTCCCCCAAAGGAGTGACTTGTTGCCCATCTCCCTGGCCCTCATCACAGGCCCAGGTGATCCAAGGATATGGAGACCCCTGGCCAGGCCCCAAGATGCAGAACCAGTGACTCACCAAAGTTCTCTCCGCCCCAGATGTCCATGTCCGTGTCGTATTTCCCCAAGTAGTAGAACCAGGATTTGTCCATCACAAAGAGCCCTCCAGCTATGATGGGAGTCCTGTACAGTTCGAAGGAAAAGAGAGAGGGTCAGTTAAGGGAGGGGGAACACGGTCATGTTCTGCCCTTTCGGTCCTCACGTTGAGGCCATATTCTTCCCGTTTCTGCTCCTCTTCAGAAAGACCCACACATGGTCCACTTACCCCAAACAGGAACACGCTCTGGGACTTTTCCCATTGACTATAAATCTACTGACCCTGCAGACAGGCTAATTCGCTCATCTGCACACCTCCTGTGGGGGGG
>SJYA01001694.1:222859-267679 GCA_006410615.1 Neotragus moschatus | reverse complement strand
CAGAGAGAAAGTGGCCTCTGCAAGGCCAGGACGGGGTCCGGCACAGCCCTCAGGAGGAAGTCACTCTGCTGACACCTCAGACTTGGACTTCTTGTCTCCAGAACTCCAGACAGCACATTTCTATGGCTTAAGCCACGCAGCCTGCGGCACTCTGCTGCAGCAGCCTTCATCTTCATTCTCTTTCCCTGAGGGTCCCTCCCCACCTCCCCTCTCCTTGACTGCTGAGAGAGATTCCAAAGAAGCTACTTGGAAAGGAAAGGGCTGCAGAATCCAGTCAAACAACCCAAGGAGCACAAGGACGGGTATCTGGGCTGGGGTTGGAGGGCAAGCCCCTGGGACTAGGCCCCTCATTCAGTGGGTCCAGACAGAGAAGGGAGCTTTATATCAAACAGTCAGTTGATACGGAGCAGGTCAGAAGCTCGGTCTCCCAATGCCATGACATCCCGCTGTCCTCTGATGACTGGAAACACTTGTCCTCTGATGAGCGGAGATATTCCCACAGGAAGAGAACAGCCCCCGAGAACCCCACCCCGGGACAGAGAAGGGAAGCCAGAGCCACCCTGGCCTTCTCGGCCTACTGCTGCATCAGCTGACTCTGGGAGTGTAGCGAGTACCCGAGGCACTGCTGTGCTGCAGGGCCCTCAGGATGATCAGAAGGCTCTGCTCTCCCTCGAGGAACAAGGGCACTATCTGGGCTGCCACCTGGCTCCCATCTCCCTCTCAGCGTCACTCCAGATTGAGAAGGCTGGAGGAGGGAGGAGGGGCCGGCCGGTGCTTGCGACAGGGGTTCCACTGCAGGGTTCTCCCAATCTCCACTGTCCACCTGTCACCACTCAATTCTTCATAGCCCTTTAGGTCTCTATTTGAGTTAAGTTAGTTCACTGAAAGGGCTTCCCTGGTGGCTCAGATGGTAAACAATCCACCTGCAATGAGGATGACCCAGGTTCGATCCTTGGGTTGGAAAGATCCCCTGGAGAAAGGAATGACAACCCACTCCAGTATTCTTGCCTGGAGAATTCCTTGGACAGAGAAGTCTAGCAGGCTACAGTCCATGGGGTGGCAGAGAGTCGGACATGACTGAGCAACTTGCACACATACAGTTCAATGAGAATGATCAGACACTTATTCTATGCAGGCCCCGAGATGCAGGGGTGCCCCCGAGGAGCCCAGGGCATCTCTGCATTTCCCCAGAAGGAGCAATTCTGGTTCCCTGGTCTTCTTGCCACAGCCTCAAGCACTTGCCGGCCTCCTNTTACAGGATGAAGGGCTGGAGCCTCCAGAAAAACCACTAGGAGACCTTTCCTCTCTCTCCCTTGGCAGCAATGACTAGGAGGAAAAAGTCCCTCTGGGCGAGGGCATTGGCTGGCCCCACTCACCCCCTCTGAGCTCTGAGGCTGACTCAATGTAGTTGAAGGTGTCCAGGTGAATAATGTCAATCACGGGGCACACCACCCTCGTGTAGTCCTGGAAAACAGAAGGCCCTCACTCAGATGGCGGCATCAGGGAGGCAGGCCTGGGATGGGGGTAGGGTGGGGTAGGGAGGGCCAGGGACTGGTTTCAGGGCCTTGACCGAGCCCTTCCCTCTCTGCATTTCAACATTTCTCATGTATAAAGTGGGCCATCAGACACTGTGACCTCTTCACAACGCCTGCAATGCTAAGAACCTTTCCTTTCCTCCTGGCCACTTTCTAGTGGCCATCTAGGCAAGGTGGGGACACAGGGAGGCTGGCTGGAGTGTTCTGCTCGCTGAGGAAAGGGACATCAGGAAGAATGGAGCCAGGAAGTCCTTCAGTGCCCCGGGGCTCTCAGGAGCAGTGGACACAGTCAGCTGGGAAGGTGACCTCAACAGCTCCCCTCACAGTGGGAATTTCCTAGTACTTAACTTTCTGTGCCTATGGTTCATGGGCAAGTTGAGAATAGTGTCTTCAGAGATTCTTCACTTCACTTGTCACCTATGATACTTGAATCTGTAACTTCAGCCCCNGGAGCAGTGGACACAGTCAGCTGGGAAGGTGACCTCAACAGCTCCCCTCACAGTGGGAATTTCCTAGTACTTAACTTTCTGTGCCTATGGTTCATGGGCAAGTTGAGAATAGTGTCTTCAGAGATTCTTCACTTCACTTGTCACCTATGATACTTGAATCTGTAACTTCAGCCCCGACTTTGCTCCTCACTTCCCGACTCAGCAGATCCAGTACACCAGCCACCCCTTGTGCAGATTCACAAAGCACCGCAGTGGTGCCTTCACCAGCCTCCTCGCACACGTTCCTTCCCTTGGTTCCCTACTTCTGTCAACAACATGTCCCCCTTCCTCTCCAGCACTAACTTAAGAAGCCCCATCTCTGCCCGTCAACTGGATCAGCCCTGCTGACTGTAACTCTAAAACCGCTCTTCTGAATGGAACCTCTCTCTTATCCCCTCACCCCTGGAGTACAAGGCAATGGCAATGAACTCCTGGCCCTCCCCTCCCCCTTCTCACCCCTTTCCCTGTCGTTCTACAGGTGGCTGACACACTTGACTTTCAAATCTCACTCTGCAGCTCAACAGCTAAAAACCTGAACTGCCTTGAAAATAAGGTTCAAACTCCTTAGCCCAGCATCCCAGACCATCAGTAACAGGCCTGAATCTAGTTTATGCTGGGCTTCCCAGGTAGCTCAGTGGTAAAGAATCCACTTGCCACACTATAGGAGATGCGGGTTCAATCTCTGGGTCTGGAAGATCCCCTGGAGAAGGAAATGGCAACGCACTCCANGTTCAAACTCCTTAGCCCAGCATCCCAGACCATCAGTAACAGGCCTGAATCTAGTTTATGCTGGGCTTCCCAGGTAGCTCAGTGGTAAAGAATCCACTTGCCACACTATAGGAGATGCGGGTTCAATCTCTGGGTCTGGAAGATCCCCTGGAGAAGGAAATGGCAACGCACTCCAATATTCTTGCCTGGGAAATCCCATGGACAGAGGAGCCTGTCGGGCTGCAGTCCATGGGGTTATAAGAGTTAAACACAATTTAGTAACTAAACAACAATCTAGCTTTCCAGCCTCATCACTTTGTCTTTTCCCCAGGCTACCCTGCTAATAAGCATCAAAGTCATCAAGGGGATAGTTTCAAAATCTGCAAGANGAGCCTGTCGGGCTGCAGTCCATGGGGTTATAAGAGTTAAACACAATTTAGTAACTAAACAACAATCTAGCTTTCCAGCCTCATCACTTTGTCTTTTCCCCAGGCTACCCTGCTAATAAGCATCAAAGTCATCAAGGGGATAGTTTCAAAATCTGCAAGACAAATCTATCGGTTCTCAGGGGCCATCAAGGCATTACATGTAGTTTTAAAAGGTTCCTTACTGCTGGATGAACACTCCTATACTGATGTGGAGGAGGGGAAACTGGGCCCCAAGGACAGGATGAATGAGGGTCCAGGAGCTGGGAGGAGCCAACAGGCCTGGACCAGCCAGGCAGTACCACTTTTCCAGTCCTCTGCCCCTCCCTGTCCTGGTCAGCATGGGCAGGCAGCGATTTAATTTCCTGGTTCAATCTCTTCCCTAAATGAGGCTGTCTTCTTATTTTAAGCTCAGAATCACTGAGTACCTGCCTTGATGTTCACAGACTTAATCTAGCCTCAGTCTCCATACAGGACTCATTCCAACGGTGACAAGGTGCCTTTGAAGCCAACTGGCCCCCGTGGAAGGAAATGCTCATTTTCAGCTCACTGCTTCCCTCTCTGGGCACAGATGCTTCCAGCACAGTCAATGCCATATCTGACTGGCTGCCACAGGGCTCTGGGGCCACTGCCATCGTGTGTCCAGGTGTGTATACACACTGCATGCACACACAGCCACCCCCACCCACACCACTATCTACACAGAGACACACCCCACTCCTGACATGAAATCTGAAATGTTCTCAGAAGTTCAGAGACTGACTTTCTTCTGTGGGTCTGACAAAGTCCTCTTTTTGCCTTTGTCTGCTGAGTTTGGGCTCTGCAGCTTCCTTAGGTAGGCCCTTGTGCAGCAAAGGACTGACCTAAAGATATGCTTAGCCCTTGCCTTAGCCCTTACCCAACCCCTGAGAGGTTATCTTCTAAGCCCTTGACTTGTTCTGCTTATAAGTGTCTCTGTTTACCTGAGAGCCCTGGGCTATATTAGACTCTGCTGACAAGGAGATTTGTGGTGAGAGCCTTGGGCCATGTGGTACCAACTCAATTTAACCTCTGGAGGGGCATGGAGACCGTGGCAGTGATCACTCACGTCTACATGGCTGACCTCCAATAAAAACCCTGGACACCAGGCTGAGGTGGGCTTCCGTGTTTGGCAGTTCTCCATGCGTGTGGCCACACGTCCTGGTGGCAGGAAGCAAGTGCTGCCCACACACCAGCTCTGGGGTGATCACGCCTGGAACTCTCCCTCTGCACCTTTTTCTGCTGCAGATTTTAGTCTACATCCTTTTGTGGCAATACACAGTAACCATGCGTATCTAGCGAATTATTGATCATGACAGTGGTCTTAGAAACCCCAAACTGAAATCCTGTTTTGTTTTTCTAAAACTTTCTCCTCAATATTTGGAAAGTGAAATGCAAAGTAAAATGCTGGTTGCTTACTCTGGCCACAGACTTCCCCAGAAGCCATCCATGTGCACAGCCTCTGGGGCTACGACAGGCTCTTGGGTACTCTCCTATGAGTTCTGAGGGTTTTTGCGTGCATGCGTGCCAAGTCGTTTTAGGCATGTCCGACTCTTTGTGACCCTATGAACCGTAACCTGTCAGGTCCCTCTGTCCACGGGGTTCTCCAGGCAAGAAGGCTGGAATAAGCCGCCAGGCCCACCTTCAGGGAATTTTCCAACCCAGGGATCAAACTTGCATCTCTTACATCTCCTGCATTGGCAGGCAGGTTCTTTATCACTAGCGCCACCTGAGAAGCTCTCTCAGAGCATTTCTATCCTTCTACTATTCCCATCACAACTTAGCTGTGGCAACTTCTTGGTTCAGACACAATGGAGGGCCAGTTAGGCAGAGAGGAATGTTTGGGGCTAAGTGATGTGTGGAGCCAAGACCTTAAGAGTGGGCTGCAGGGGATGTTAGACATGACCTCTTAAAGCCAGGACACAAGCTTCCTGAATGACCTTGGGGGTCTCATCTGCTCCATTTTTGCATTCCTCAGCAGCCCCTGCCCACCCCCCAGTCCAGAGCCTGCTGGGCAGCAGGTGTTCATTTGGCACTGGGTAAAAGAGGGCAGCTATGAACTCCCTCTGAGGACACTGTCAGTGGCTGGAGACAGAGTAGGTGGGCCAATTATGGCTGAGCAACATGGCCTCGCATTCTGTAGGCTCAGAGATGGATGCCGCTGCTGCTGCTAAGTCACTTCAGTTGTGTCCCACTCTGTGCAACCCCATAGACGGCAGCCCATCAGGCTCCCCTGTCCCTGAGATTCTCCAGGCAAGAACACTAGGGTGGGTTGCCATTTCCTTCTCCAGTGCATGAAAGTGAAAAGTGAAAGTGAAGTCGCTCAGTTGTGTCCAACTCTTAGCGACCCCATGGACTGCAGCCTACCAGGCTCCTCCGTCCATGGGATTTTCCGGGCAAGAGTACTGGAGTGGGGTGCCATCGCCTCTCCAGAGATGGATGTACTCCCCATAAAGATGCCCAGATCCCCGCAGGCTCCCGCCTGTGTGCCTAGGTCACTGTATCTTCAAGGCTAGGTCCACAGGTAAGCTCCAGCAGCATCTGGTGGAATACCTGACAGATCCAGAACAAGGCCCTGCCCTCTTCCCCACACAAATCCAAGCCCATCTCCCACCCCCACTGAGAGCCGATAGCCATCAATCACCCCTCCAGTGATGTCTCTTCTTTCTCCACCATAATTAAAACCACATTGTGAATGGGCAGTCAAGAGACTTCCAGAGATGACCGTTCACTCGTTGCATCCGCCAGCATTACTAGAGCACCAGCTATGGGTTAGGGACTGTGGTTGGCACAGAGATGATTAAGACCCTGCCGTCTGGGGAAGGTGGTGCACAGGAGAGCAGAGGATGACAGTGTGGGGTCTCTGTTAGCCTGGAGAGAGGGATGGGGGAGCAGGAGCAGAGACCTGGGTTCCCATTCTGGTTCTGCCATGCAGAATACATTTGACCTTAAAGCAAAGCAGCATACTCTGAGGAGCTCTGCTTCTTCATCTATGAAGCAAAAACAATCTATAATTTGCAAAACTATCCTGCGATCCTCACAGGGCTTTTGGAAGAAAACAAGAGAGGAAAGCACGGGAAAGGGTTTTGAAGCTTATGTAAGCCATTATTTATATCAACTTGCCAAATGCTATTGGGATGGAAATTTCTTAAAAGCTTTTTTTTCCTACTAAAGGAATATGTAGATAAGGAGAATAGGGAAGAAGACTGTTTAAAGAACCCCAACAACGTGGTGCTTGCTTCAAGTATCATCAAGTAATTGAAGAGAAGGGAGGGAAATCAAGAGATTTTCCATGTGGAAAACACCAGCTGAGGACAGCTTCTGACAGCTCAAGCCCAGCCTCTCTCTTATCTCTATTTTCGAAAATCCCAAACTCCAATTACAGCTGAAAATTTCCACTTGCACTCACAAGATCAAATCATGTCTTACTCTGAGATGAGACACATCCAAAGACATGGAAACAGAGGCTGACACACACCCACACTCCCCATCCAGAAAGGGGTGTCTCAGTAGAACCGTTTCATCATCAAGAGTCGGGGTCTGTAGGGGCAGGGCGGGACCACAGTCAGGGTTTGTCTGAGCAATCCTCCACTATGAAAGCGTTAGGTCAGACAGCGATGGGGACTGGGAGCTTGGCCCCGGGAGCTGAGCTCACTCTTGGGGCTGTATGACTTCTATAGGAGGACGGCTGTGCAGGTGAAGCTGGCCAGGGATGCACAAGAGGACATTTTTCAAAGAAGGCTTCTGAGGTGGACTCAGAGCCACAGGGAAGGGAAGGGCCTCTAGGTTCATTAAGGCTGCCTGAGGATGGCATCCTGCAGGGACACGTCAGCTGGGAGGTCCCTACAGATCCCACGCTGAATCACCACCAACCCAGGAATTCGACTCCTTGGTGTGTCCCCTAAAGAACTGAAAGCAGGTGCTCAGGGGAGAACGTGCACAGGAATGTTTGCAGCAGCATTATTCACAATAGTGAGAAGGCAGAAACAACCCAAATGTCCCTTAGTACGTAAGTGGATAAATAAAGTGCAATATACGCTGTGCTGTGATAGCATAGGAAATATAATTGGCCTTTGTTCCTCTTAAAACTCTTGGAAGTTCCTGATTAATTGGGGTGACAGGAGGGACTTCCCTGGTGGCTCAGAAGCTAAAGAATCTGCCTGCAGGAGACCTGGATTTGATCCCTGGGTTGGGAATATCCCCTGGAGAAGGGAATGGCAACCGCCTCAGTATTCTTGCCTGAGGAATTTCAGCAAGCTACAGAAATCCAGACAGAAGCTACAGTTCATGGGGTCGAAAAGAGTGGGACTGAGCAGCTAAGACTTTCACTTTCACTTGGGCTGACAGGAACATCTTTTCTTCTCATAATGAGCCTCTTTTATTATGTCTAAGTTTATACTAATGAGGTGACTCTCTGAAGATGGAGGCTGGTTTCTAGAGGAACCAACCCTGTGATTAAAGGGCTAGAAACTTCAGCCCCACCCCCAGCCCTCTCACATTTCTTTTCCCATTGACCTCCCCTCTTTCCGCCCCCAAGGAGAGGAGAGACTGAGCTCAACTATTAAAGAAGTCTCCATAACAACCCTAAACAACATGGTTTGAAGAACTTCTGGATTGGGGAACTGAAGCAGGATGTGGATTCCTTTTATGTGGTCCTTCCCCAATTCTTCCTCAAAACCCTGCCCCAAACAAGTGTTCAGTAAATACCTGTTCATTGATTTACAGTCAGGAAGCAAGCACATTTTCCTCCTATTCCAAGTGTATCACTTCCCACTGTATCTAGCTTCTTATTATCATTCCAAACACTGAGCACCTTACTCTAAGATCACCAGGAGGTGATTGGTGCCCTCTTTGGGTTTGCAGTCTGTTCGAAGAGACAGAGAGCTAAACCCAGAAAAGGAAATTGTGGGGCCAAATGGACAATTCTTTCTGGGAGTGATCCTAGCTGGCCACACAGTCAGAAAAGGCTTCCTGGAGGAGAGGAGACATGGATAAGGTCCTGGAGAGCAAGCGGCAGTGAAGAGGAAGGAAAGGGCATCCAGGGCAAGAAGGACTTGGTGGGAGATGAAGCACTGGGAATGTCGGGTCACAGTCAGCAGGAGAGAACAGCCCAACTTTGGAACAGTATTAGACCCAGGAGGCTGGCTGCATTTACAGATGGAGCACAAGGAAGGGAGAGCTCGGAAGGGCCTCCAGTGCCTGGTGAGGCCCCTCGATAGACTGGTCTGCTCTAACCTACTGTGTCTCCATCCAGACTTCTTCACCATCACACATGTATATGAGCCCTCCCAACTTTAGGGAAAGTGGCCATGGGATGGGATGTAACATCCAGGCTCATGTGTGAGAACTCTGTACATCCAGTTAGGTTCTCTCGTCGGATGAACAAAGTTGGAAAGGATTTCTTAGTATTCTGAGCAGTTCACATGTCTCAATTCTTCTATTGCCTGATATTGTCACTTTGCAGGTAGGAGTTAAGGAGTCACCTCGAAGAGCGAGAAGGGAAATAACCACAGCACAAAGCACAAAGGAGATGCTGTTGAGACGACACTGAAGGTCTCAGGGCTCGTGGTACCAGCTAGGGAATATCAGTCCAAGTTACATCATTGTCCCTGAAGCCGGACCCTCATCTGTGAAATATGTATGTTAAAAAATACCTGGCCTCCCACTTCACAGAGCAGCTGCAGAGTCAGTAACCCGGGGGGGAAATGAGCAGCATGAATGCCAGTCACAGACACTGGCATCTAAATATGCAGGGCCTTCTGTAGATAGGGGTGGAGGGTGGATAGATTTCGGGGGATATAAAATATTGATGGGAGAATTAAAAAAATTTTTTTTCACTTTCAAGAGGAATAAGAGACACAGAGAGAGGAAGCAGACAGAATTCTAGAATAACGTAAGGGCAGAAGAGGCAAGGAATTCAGATCTCTTGGCATCCAGCCCCCTGTGTCTTGGTCTTTGGGTGAAAGTGACATGGCTGGAGGTACAATGGGGGCCTCAGGAACTGGATGACAAGGCCCTCTTAATTCTTCTGCCTCCTTTCACAAATGGCACGCATCAGGGCTCCCTTTCTGGAACCTTCTAACATCTGGGAAAAATTGATTCATGCCATTCTCTTGCCCAAGAAGCTGTGTGTGTCATTTTCCAGCTGTTGGTGCCCCACCTGCAGGCCTGCTGTAGGTGACACTGTGACATCCTGGGCTTTGTTCCATCACTGTCTGCTCCGTGACCCCAGGCAGGCCGCTCTCCCTCAGTCTCTTCATCTATAAAATGGGCACTGCAATCTGTCCCCTGCTCCACTTCCCAAGGGACTGTGGGTACATAGGAAGTGCTGAGCTGGAGAAAGTGGAGGACACGGAGCACGGCTCGCTCACCTCTTTGACCCTGTGCAGTAGGGGCTGGAGCCAGTCCCTGTTCACCTCACAGTGGCTGTCGAGGAAAGTCAGGGTGGTGCCCTGGGCGATATCAGCACCCCGGATCCTGGACCGCACCAAACCTGCAGGAGGGACAGTTGGCCAAGGGAGTTCCCCCATCGCTCCATCATCCAAGGAGACCACCCTGAACACATACCCAAACATGTCCCCACTCCCTACCCTCGGCCCACTCAACAGTGCAGACCTACCTTGCCGCTCATTATTGCGTAAGCACTTCACCTTGGGCAGTTTGATGAGCTGTTTGCAGTCCTCGGCTACAAAGACAAGAGGTCACGTGATTGAGCACCAGGGGCTGGAGGTGAACCAGAAGAGTGGGTGAGGCACCCTGCCTCTCGTCCCCACCCCCAACCACACTGCCCTGTCCTGACTCCAGGGTGCGGTGGGCTTTGGAAGGTGCTGACTGACCACGGCTAGCCACATACAGTACGGCCCAGTCTCTGCAAAGTGGCTGTAAGAGGGCCTCTGGAGAAGGTAGTCACACATTGGCACTTGCGTACTTGCTAGAACACTGCCAGATGGTCACCTGGGGACAGTTCTCCTTTCCTATAGCTTATTTGAAGCATGAGGTGGGAGTCTCGTTCACTTTGGTAGGTTTAGGAAAAAGATGCTGAGAGGCTGGAGAATGGATGAGACAAACTATGGCATTTCCTTCCAGCTCACGGACTCAATACAGGAGACTCTATTTATCAGGGTATCTCTCCAGTATATCCTGTCACATAGAGCTGGTTCAACTCTCCACACAGGGGAAATGTGTGGGGCTGAGCAACAGACCCATCCTGGGCACTCAGCTTGGGTTGTCCTGGCTTGCCTGCCTGCCCCAGCACGCTTTTGGCTCACCAATTCTTGGATCTGAACTCCATTATCATAAGTTGTGGTTTTGCATCGCTGGTTTTACCAAACTTTAGCTTCTCTGCTTGGTTCTGGACTCTACGGAGTGACCACAAAGACTTACAGGGGCTTCCTCAGAGCCAGGTACTGCTCTAAGCACATAAATGTATCAACACATTTATATCCTCATATAAACCATACACATGTTATTGTTATCTCCATTTTATAAGGAAACTGATGCATGTAGAGGCCAATAAGTTGCCCAAGGAACATAACTAGTAAGTGAGCCAGTGACAGGTCTAGAATTTGAAGCCAGGTAGCTGGCTCCAGAGCACTGAAGCTGTTCTGCTTCTAAGTAAATTCAGCAGTGTTCCCAATCTCCAGCCTGAGTACCAGCTATCTCCTGACACAATCAGTGGTTCCCTGCCTCCAACCCCTTCCACACTAGGGAAGGGAGATCAGATCACCGAGTTTCAGAACTCAAGTCCGATCTGATCACCCTGAGTCTGGTACACGAGCCACTTATGCATAACTCCCAAGCTCCTAAGGCTATGTTAGGCATGTGGGTTTCCAGCCTTCCGACAGTAGATCCCTGAGTGGTAGTGGCTCCTATGTCAAACTTTTAGCATCAGGGCTGGTGTGGGAAGACTCCACTCCCTTGGGACTCAGAGCTGTCCCCAGAGGCCACCACTTGCTTCCCCTGGTTCATCACTAAGAAGCAGTTCTGCCTGGATGTGGCTGGCTGCCTGGAGTGGCACCCAGGCTGTGACGCTAGCTCTTGGACAGGAATCAGCACTACCTGATTCCTACACACCTGAGCACTACATACCTGAAGTGTAACAACACTTCTGCAATGATCGTACCTGTCAAACTGAACACACAGGCATCTGAAAACCCCCGCGTGCTTTTCTTGGGGAAAGTGGACTTGGACTGTGAACCTGGGTGGGACTCAGGTTCTTGGGCAGGACAGCTAGGAGGTAGGTAATGACCAGCGGTTGGAAAGTTGGAAGGAGGTGCTCCCTGTGTCTGGCCAAGTGATGGGATGTCCCAAAGACAGAGCCCCCTCTTCCCCCACAAGTCCTGCCACGGAATGAGAGGAAGAGGGTAGGTGACCTTGCTCATGCTGGTGGATTATCAGAGCACAGGAGTCGGGAATCTCTATTCACGGGTATTGCTTCAGGGCTCGGGGGCTCTTTGAAGGTGCAGTGTCTCTTCAAGTCCAGGAATGCATCAACAGGTTAGGGGCAGTGAGACACATGCACACACATACCAACCCCTTGTACACAACCAAGTGTGTATAAGTCGCTTCAGTCGTGTCTGACTCTTTGCGACTGTATGAACTGTAGCCCACCAAGCTCCTCTATCTGTGGGACTGCCGTACCTTCCTCCAGGGGATCTTCCCAACTCAGGGATCGAACACGCATCTTTTATGTCTCCTGCATTGGCAAGCGGGTTCTTTATCACTAGGGCCACCTGGGAAGCCCACCAAGTCCATTAAGAACCTACAATTCAGATCTGATTGGGTCCTCAAAGACTCATAGCAGAGGGCCTGAGACATTGTTTCCCAGACGTAAGGTGCATGGACTTCTTGACTCGCAAGGATGCTCAATGTCCTCCACACCTACTACAAAGCCAGGCTTCCTCCATCCCCAGGAAACTTGCAGGTTCACCTTCGCCCGCGACACAGAGCCTGGGAACAGACACTTGTGTTTATAGTCCAGGACATCAGTGGTACTTACGGTCATTGCTGAAGTCATCCACTAATATGATTTCCTGGATGAGACTCATAGGGGTGCGGTTTAATATGCTGTGAGATGTAAAGAGGAAAGATCACTGTGACTTCTGGAGTCAAATCTACGTATCAACCTGAGCTTTAAGTAGACACCATTGTATCTGAAGAATAAAGACTCCAAGCAACCCAAAAACTTGTCCAGTCACATGCTCACCTTTGAAGCACTGGGATATAACTCTGCGTTGTCTTGGTGAATATCATCAGCACCCACCTAGCACCCAGAGCTCCAGAGCCACCCTCAACAACCCTCCCTCTCCCCAAAATCCTGAATCATACCAGTGACCAAGAATGTGCTGGTTCTCCTTGAAAATATCACTCAGATCACCTTCACCTCCATTCTGGCTCAAACTCTTTTGCCTGGTTTTTTAAACACATTTAAAAAATATTTTTATTGCTTGATTTTTGGCTGTGCTGGGTCTCCTTTGCTGCAGGCAGCCATTCTCCAGTTGTGACGATCAGGGGCTAGTCTTCATTGTGGTGCACAAGCTTCACATTACTGTGGCTTCTCCTGTGGAACACGAGCTCTAGAGTGCAGCAGGTTCAGTAGTTGCAGCGCGTGGGCTTAGTTGCTCAGTAGCATGGGGGATTCTCCTGGACCAGGGATTCGAACCTGCATCCCCTGCACTGGCAGCCGGATTCTTAACCACTGACCACCAGGGAACAGACCACTGCCTGTAGCCTGACCTGCTGCCAGGCCATCCTCCTGTGACCTTCAGAGTGAGCTGTCTGAAGCACAGATCTGATCTTCAATCGTGCGACTTCCCTCACTAACGCAAATAGAGAAGTTGGCAAAAAGGCTCCCCATGATCTACACCCCAAACCCTCAGCATGCTGTTCAAGGCCTTTCCCAGTCTGGAGCCAGCCCCCTTTCCGGCCTCCCCACGCCCAGGGCCTTTGTCTGGAGACATCCTGCGTCTTACAACTGAGGCCCGTTCCCCTACTGCTGTCACAGCGTGAGATGCCCCTCGTCTGTCACAAGGACCCATTCAAATGTCACTTCCTCTCTAACAGCTTTCCAATCCACTTAGTGAGAATAAATTGCTTCCTCCTCCGGGATCCCTCAGCCGTTTGTATCTGAAGCTTTCTGCATCTCTCACGGCGGCCTGACTCTGAGGGCTGGTTTCCTGGCCCCTCCAGATGGTCACCTCCCAGAGGCAGTGGCCTCGTCAAGCTACTCTCTGTATTGCCAGAGTGCAGCTGCACCTTAGCCCATGACCGTTCCCTCCAAGGATGTTTAGTGCACACCTACTTTGTGCTAGGCACTGCATACGCTATGCGGATCAAGGGAGACATGCACCTGGCCCTCAGCAGCTGTGGTCTAGGAGCTATTTACTACAAGCTGTGTGAACTGGGCCAGGTTACTTTCCTGCTCTGTGCAGTAAAGTATTCCCATCCATGAAACAGGAATAATAAGAGTAGTATCCATCATTCATAGGGCTGTAGGAAGAATTAAAGGGGAACGTCTCTAAAGTATTCAGCACAGCGTCTGCTGATAACAGTGAGAAAAAGCTGTAACAATTATTAGTGTTTTCTGGATCAGCGGTGATTTTTGAACTGACTTCATCTCCCATCCTGAGCTGGGAATCCGTTGCCTCCAGGCAAGACTAGGTTTCCGTGTTTATTCTGAGTCTCAGTCCTGACTGAGATGGCCGCATCCTGGTTCTCTAAACACACCAAACCGTGCAGCTCCTCAGAAACACTCCTGGGCTATGCCACCTGCCACAGGACACCCAGAGCCCCATGTGTAGTGGGGAGGGGTTCAGATAGGCCTGGCAGAAGCGCTCACCAAACCCTGTTTCTGGGGAGCTGTCCTTTCAAAGCAAGATGCAGAGACTTCCCAGGAGGAGAACTTCCCCTGGAGCTACCTTTATTTATGAAGTCTTAATTCTCACCATGGCAACTAGAGTGAGGTGGAGAGAGGAACCCCAACCCCAGCCCCTGAGCCCACTGCTGCTGCGAGGTGAACACCCAGAGAGCAGGAGGTGGTGCGAGGGGAACCTCACCACCATCATCGAAAGCAAACAGGCCAACCTCAACAACCAGCCCTCCAATCAGAGGGTAGGGGGAGAGGGAGGCAGAGAGAGAAGGAAAACTTGCTGGAAGAATACCCTCTAATGAGGTTTGATTACGGCTGTAGCTTCTCACGCGATTTGCATCCCCCTCCCCCTGAATCCCTGCCCACTCTTTGAAATTCAAGAGTTCTCTTCTGTGAACATCAAAAGGTAAATCGCGAATCGCGTGCAGCTCTGCGCTGGTTGAACTGAGAGATGATTAGCGAATAAAAAATGTCCAGAGTGTAAAAAAGGAAAAAAAAAAAAAGAAGAACGAAATCGTCAGCAGTAAGTGCTAATTAGACTATTTCCTGGTAACACCTGGCTGGTTTTTGCTCCTCTAAACAGAGCAATTGGAGTGATGGGGGGGGGGGGGGGGGGGGGGGGGGAAGGGGGGGGGGGGGGGGGGGGGGGGGGGGGGGGGGGGGGGGGNAAAGAAGAACGAAATCGTCAGCAGTAAGTGCTAATTAGACTATTTCCTGGTAACACCTGGCTGGTTTTTGCTCCTCTAAACAGAGCAATTGGAGTGATGGGGGGGGGGGGGGGTGTCGAAAAAGTGGCTCGGGGCTGGGAGGAACTGAGATGGGCAGGGGCTTTGGGCGCCTGGGGTGGCTGGAGAAGGAGAAAGGTCAAGTCCAGCCCCGGGGACCTGGCTTGGGTCCCCAGATGGTCCCCCTGGGTCCTCTCTTCTGCACACCCTACCCTCATCCCTGCCACCCAGACACTGGGGGCTTGCACCTCCCTCCCTCCTTTGGTCTCACCAGTTCTCTGCCAGGACACCTCATCAGCCCCTCTGCAGCCAAGCCAGCCCTCCCTTCTCTCCAGGGCCTGGTTTTTCCCTTGCTTCAACCCCACTGTGGCTGTTCTGTGCCCCTTCCTTTCACAATCTCACAGGGAAGTGGGTGCTCATCTCACGGGCACATCCGATCACACTGGAGCCTGGGAATTATCCAGGAAACGAGTTTCCTATCCACAGCTCACTCTCTGCCAGAAGGTAGCTGCCCGCAGGGTCGATACCTCTGCCCACGGCACCCTAACCACAGCTCCCCCCGCCCTAGCCCCCTGAGAGGCGGCTGGTTACGGCAGCGTGGGAGGCCACGCGGCCTCCACTACCTACGACTGTGTGATCCTGAGCGGGACGCCAGGCAGCTCCCAGCTTTCATTTCCATCTGTAATTACATTTTCCTTGTAAAGGCAGGCGATATTAATACTTGACCTACTTCACAGGCTTTTGTGTGTATGAAATGAGGAAATGTATTTGAAATTGCTTTCTGAACTGCACGGGGCTCTATGCAGGCAGCGTTTATCAGACGCTTCATAAATGCCAGCTGAATGAAGACCTGAGGCTGGTTGACAGTTGACTTTAGTCATTCTGGAGTCAGGCCGTCTTGGGTTCAAGTGCTGTGTCTGGGTTCAAGTGCTGTGTCTGTGTATCTACCATTCACTAGCTGGAGACCTTCAGGAAGTATGGAACCGCCAGCACAACCGCCTCAGCCGCAGGAAACATGGGAAACGAGCTTAGCACCCTGCCTGGTGTGCAGCAGCTGGTCTTGGAATCTGGGGCTTGATAATTGTGAGGATACTGTCTCCCTGGTGGCTCAGATGGTAAAGAATCTGCCTGCCGTGCAGGAGATCCAAGTCCAATCCCCGGGTCGGAAGAGTCCCTGGAGTAGGAAATAGTAACCCACCCCAGTATTCTTGCCTGGAGAATCCCAATAGACAGAGGAGACTGGCGGGCTACAGGTCATGGGGTCGCAAAGAGTCAGACACAACTGAGCAACCAAAACTTCACACTTCACTTCTGGTTCTCAACGTGTGATCCTGGAGCTAGCAGAGCCTCAGTGTCACCTGGGGACTTAGAAACGCAAATTCTTGGGCCCTACTCTAGACGTATTCAGTTGGAATATCTGGGGGTGGGGCCCAGGAAACTCTTTTGACAAGCCCTCCAGGGGATTCTGATGTCCACTCAAGCTTGGGACCATGGCATTAGAACCCTACTGTCTCCCTAGGCTGGAGGTGCCTCATGGCACATGCTGTCGCCTGTCCAGGCTCACTCTGTGCCAGGCATTGTTCCAAGGCCTTTAACCACCTGAACGCCTTCACTCCTCGCCACAATCACCTGAGGCTGTTATTAACAGTATTCCTGTTGTGCAGAAAAGGAAACCGAGGCAGAGAGGTGAAGAGGTGCCCAGATGTCATACAGCTGGTAAGGACAGAGTAGGGATATCTGGCCCCAGCATCCAATTTCTTCACCACTTTAATCTGAGAGACTGCTCCTCTAAATCTAGATTATTATGAAAAGCCACAGTGAGGAGAATCGAGATACAAACTGGCCATGCTCCAGAGACCCCATGGAAGGGAGGGGGCAGGAGGATGCTCCAAAAGGAAAGAGGAGGCCCTAAGTCTCATATATATACAAGGACTCGTGGCAGCAGCAGTCAAGAGAAACTGCTGTTCAGGGCTCTTTTCTGTCCTTAAGTGAGAAAAGTGCCCGAACTCATCAAGACCGTGACTCTCTCCCTCCCCCATCGCCCACCCCATCATGCCTCTGCCTGGCTCTGAGTGACCCCAAGTGCACCTTCCCAGCCCCCTCCCCTGGCTAATGTAGGAACTTGAGCAGTGATGGGCAGAGGGACCAGGCCTGGCCAGGTGCTGGGTGGGAGGAACCAGAGGACAACTCAGTCCTCCCCACCCAGTTCCTCAAGCGTCTTTCCCTTGCCAGAGCCTGGCAGCAAAGCCACCCAAATTCTAGAGAACTAAAGATGAAAATGGGCTTCCCTGGTGGCTCAGATGGTAAAGAATCTGCCTGCAATGCAGGAGACTCAGGTTCGATCCCTGGGATTGGAAAGATCTCCTGGAGAAGGGAATGCCTACCTACACCAGTGTTCTTGCCTGGAGAATTCCAGGAACAGAGGAAACTGGTGGGCAACAGTCCACAGGGTTGCATGACTGAGCAACTCACTCACTCTAAAATGAAAAACACCTTAGAAAAGATCCTTCCATCAATGACAAAAGTGAGACAGTGTGAGGCTGGCTCACACTGAAGTTCTGGAGAGGCAGAAAAGAGGTCCTGGACTTGGCCACCAAGGCACCCAGCAGAGTGTGATGTAGCGTCTTGCAGGTCATGGGGCCTTCTGACAAGTATGCCCTCCCCCTCCAGCGTGCAGGGCACCAGGGCCTCCGGGGAGGCCCTCCTTCAGGCTGGCAGACAGAGACACTGGGGCAGACCCCTACTGCCCCGGATTCCCCCCAGGAAGCCAGAAAGCTGAGTCCTGGCCCTTGCACTTCCCAGCTCTGTGGCCTTGGCCTCCATTCGCTATGTGCACCCTGACTTCACCGACTCTGATGGGGCTCCAAATGAAGTGCGAGATGGAATGTGTTCTGTGGACCATAAAACTCAGCATTAATATTAATACTAACATATTAATATTATTATCATAAAGTATCATTATTACTATTATAAAGAGCTGGAGGAACAGCAGGAAGAGAAAGAGAAATACGTCTTAGAGCAGAAAGGGATGAGTCTGGGGGCAGTTCCTGAAGTGGCCCCGAGAACATAAACACAGTGTAAGGAAACATGGGGAGTCAGTGTCCTCGCCTTATAACAACCCCCAAATGTTCCAGGGTAATGTTTTCTTGTGGGAAATGTGACAGAACTTGGAACATGAATGGTATTTTCACCATCATCAATACCAATGTGGCTAACAACACGCCCAAGGTCACAAAGCTAAGAAACGGTGGGGTGGGGACTGGACACAGGTCTTCAGATCCCAGGTGGGGTGCCCCTTTAAAAGTGCTCCAGAGCCATACAGACTCAGGAATGGCTGCTCTCAGCCAGCACAGTTCTCAGTCTTTTATCCCAATTAACCAGGGAAGCTCTAAGCTATAGGACTGATCCAGATGCCACAGGGAGGGTAGGTAAGACATGAGTAGGATACAGGCCTTCAGCAACAGTTCACTGAGGATTATGTCTGGGAAAATGCATTAAGTGTAAGAGTTGAGATATGCAGAGAAGGAGCCCAGAAGAGATCCCTGAGGGAGTGTGAGTGTGTGTGTGAACTGAGCGGGATGGGGGTGCGTGGCCAGCCTGGAAGGTAGGGAGCCTCTCTCGGATGCTCTGGTGTCCTCATGGAAACATCTGGCAGACATGCCCAGATGTGACCTTGCATGGCGGGGCAGGCTGGGGTCTGGCACTGTGGAATCACTTCCCTCTGCTCCCCATGGACCTGCTTTGTCTGCAAGGTTCAGAAACTCCATTCTCCCTTCAGCAGAAGTTGCTGCTAAGTTGCTTCAGTTGTGTCCGATTCCGTGCGACCCCATAGATGGCAGCCCACCAGGCTCCCCCATCCCTGGGATTCTCCAAGCAAGAACATTGGAGTGGGTGGCCATTTCCTACTCCAAGGCATGAAAGTGAAAAGTGAAAGTGAAGTCGCTCAGTCGTGTCCGACTCTTCGCAACCCAATGGACTGCATGCAGCCTACCAGGCTCCTTCGTCCATGGGATTTTCCAGGCAAGAGTACTGGAGTAGCGTGCCATCGCCTTCTCCCTTCAGCAGAAGAGACCTAGGTAAATCATCAATTGAACCACCGCTGAGCCCTGTGCCCCTACACAACTGTACCAGCTCACAGATCACAAAGCAGTTTATTAATCTACGTCCAGACTCACGGTGACACCTGACAGTGACGGGACATTTTCTTGTCAAGAGCTGAAGCCTTGCTGGGAAATCAAATTCGAATCAGGCAGTGGCTTGTGGGGTGAATGCAGAAACCAGGGCAGATGGGACAAGCAGCTGGCAGGAGGAACCAGTCAGTCCGTGGCCAAGGATAGCTGGGCACGGACAGCTGCCCTCAGAGATGCGGGAAGCGCCAGGTTGAAGACAGCACATTTGGGTTGTGCGCTCTTGAGTTTCCAAGGGACACCATGGCACTGCATAGTGGACATGCATTATGAGTGACAGGTGGTGCTGAAGGCACTGCCCACCATCAGAGTCAGCCTGTTACCGACACCCTCCCAACACCCGACCGCCAGGACCACGCCCGTACAGGAAGGAGAGCTGAAGGTGTGGCTTGGTGATGGAAATGGCAAGAGTTTGGCTGTGCTGGATCGTACTCTTGGCCCACATTTAATCTCACCTCCTTCTCTCTGGGATCAGCTGACCATGCGATGGGCTAGCAGATCAGGATGGGCTGTAAGGGGCTGTGTCCCAGGGACGTGGGGCAGTTTACAGGAAGGCTCTTACCTGCGGATGGTTCTGAGCAGAGTGGAGCGGGCCTCGTTGTGGAAGGCGATGATGATGCTGGTGGGAGGGAGGTCTGCACAGTACACCAGCAGGGTGCATCTGGAGAAGGAAAGACAGCAGGACAGGAAGGACTTT
The DNA here is from genome assembly GCA_006410615.1 of Neotragus moschatus. NCBI lineage: Eukaryota > Metazoa > Chordata > Mammalia > Artiodactyla > Bovidae > Neotragus > Neotragus moschatus. The sequence goes on along the minus strand of SJYA01001694.1, from coordinate 248,029 downwards.
AGAGACAGAGCAGACATAAAGGGCTGGAACCGTGGCATCCCTGGAGTGGACAGATGCCTGGTGGGCCACCACAGCTGCACAGCACCATGTCAGACCCCAGAGCCTCACCTGGTCCTACTACATGGAAAGGAAGCTCTGAGAATGGCTACAGCGGGATCTCCTATCAACCTCGGGGAACTTGGGCTTAGAGTCAAATTAAGTGGATATACAGACCATTTTGGGGCTTCCCTGGTGGCTCAGACGGTAAAGAATCCACCTGCAATGCAGCAAATCCAGGTTCGATCCTTGAGCTGGGAAAATCCTCTGGAGAAGGGAATGGCTACCCACTCCAGTATTCTTGCCTGAAGAATTCCGTGGCCCGAGGAGCCTAGTGGGCTATATTCAATGGGAATACAAAGAGTCAGAGACAACTGGGAGACTAACACCCAGACCCTGAAGAAGGCTGAGCACCGAAGAATTGATGCTTTCCAACTATGGTGCTGGAGAAGACTCTTGAGAGTTCCCCTTGGACAGCAAGGAGATCAAACCAGCCAATCCTAAAGGAAATCAGTTCTGAATATTCATTGGGAGGACTGACGCTGAAGCTGAAGTTCCAATACTTTGGCCACCTGATGCAAACAGCTGACTCAGTGGAAAAAACCCTGATGTGGGGAAAGATTGAGGGCAAGAGGAGAAGGGGGTGACAGAAGATGAGATGGTTGGATGGCCGACTCAATGGACATAAGTTTGAGCAAACTCCAGGAGATACTGAAGGACAGGGAAGTCTGGCATGCTGCAGCCCATGGGGTCGCAAACAGTCAGACACGACTGAGAAACTAACAACAACAATAGAACATCCATGTGGGGCTTCCCGTGTCCCTGAGGCATTGCAGTGGTTTCTGGCAGCCACACAAGCCCACGCTCAAACTCAGGCTCCGTAGCCCAGTCTGTGCTGATCTCAGCCTGCCGAGATCTCACCATGTTCTGGGCAAGCAGCTCCAGCCCACCACACCGTGCTGATTCCCGATCTCCTGCTGCCCCAATACCTACATGAAAATCTTGCATGTTTAAGGAGGCTGAGCCCTCAAACTCGGCATACGCAATAAACCTGTGTCTTGAAAAGACATTCATCTCCCCGTGTCCAGGATCGTTTAGTATGACAATTACATCTAGGGTAATTTCAATTTAATACCTCACTGCAAGTGAAAATTGTAGCCCGCAGCCTGAAAATTACTATAATAATGGAAGTAAACCCACCTAGTGAGGCCGGTGCCAGCAGGGGCAATCCCTGGGTAACACTGCCTCTCTTTTCTCACTGCTCCAGGAGTAGTAAATGAGGATGTAGATAAGAGATGTTTGGCAAGTCAAACATGCCTCTGCCTGTTTTTCCATTTCTTTCCAAGTGTGGGGCTTTTGGGGTCCAGAGACCCAAGGATGGACTTCAGGGGACTGTGAGCCCTCTGAAATCATCTCCAAACTTGTATATGAATATGTGTTTGTTTCTTCCCTGGGAAGATGGTCCACAGCGTTCTGCAGATTCTCAAAGAAGCCTGTGGACTGAAACACTTAAGAACCTCAATCCAAGGCCAGTGGGCCTGACAACCATTCGGCCTCCCTGATAATTCTGAACACTTTTTCCTGTAAGAGCAAACCCTGAACACAGAGGCTCTAAGCAAGGCTGGACGGGCCCCTTTTCCTGCCTTGGAAGCATCCAGCTGGGAGAGAGTGTGGCCCCACAGGTGCTGGGGGAACAGAGGGAGGCAGGCCCCCGAATGGGGAGTAAAGAAGGCTTCATGGAGGAGGAGGTGCTGTGTCTCAGGGTGACGTAGGGATGGATGGAGAGATATGGGGTACAGCATCCCCATCACAGCACAGTTTTTGGACCTGCATGCCAGATGCCCAGGGAAGCAGCTCACAGAATACTGGCCCCAGGGGTCTGGATACCACTGAGCAGCTGGGAAATGGTGGGTCAACCACTCGCCTTTCCAGGCTGCTGTCTGCTCATCTGTAAAACAGGGCTTGGGCCCACAGCTCTCCTGCTCAAGTTTCTCCAAGCATCAGTAATCAAAAGCTTTGATTGTAGCTGACATTCAATAAGTGTGGCTGATTCGAACGAAATGCTGCAAAAACCATTCAGCAGCTGAGGCTCCGCTGTGTAGCTGGACGTTCACATTTATTAATACTTTTCTAAGACTCATCTGGAACTTGGAGATAATTTTTAAGTTGTAGATTTTCCCCCCAGATTGTGACAATGTTAGGTACTTAGCTCGACAAATAATAACTATCATGATGTTGAACATCACGCTGAAGCCTGCAGTCTCCTCCTGCCATCGGGTGGAGCCAAGTCTTGCATGGGCTGGAAAGGCACCTTTGGTGAGTGGCTCTGCCCTGTCCTGCAGTGGGTGAGGGACACTGGGAGGCAAGAGGCGGAGAAGAGAGCAAAGAACGTAGCATCTGTGTTAGAGAAAGAAACCTGGGCTGTGACGCTGACACAAATCCTGGATCTGCTGAAAAACTGGCTATGTGCCCTTGGACATGTCCTTTCTCTTCTCTGACCTTCAATGTTATCACTTGTGAGAAGAGGTGAAGACTGCAGAAAATGCAGGCAAAACATGTGGTATTTCACAGCTGCTGAATAAACGATGGTGAGAACTGTTACTGTTATGACTACACAGTGGCTGAACTGTCCCTCCAGGCTACGTGCAATGCTTATGGACTAGAACTGCAAACTCAAGAGGCTTGGGGACAACCCAGTCCAGCCTCCTAAGCTGGGCTGAACTTGGTAGCGTAACAGGCCTCTGTGGGCCCCTGTGCCACTGTGCTCCCAGGCCTCAGCCCCCTCCAGCCTCCTGCGCCTCCAGGATAAAGGACAGAGGCTCTTCCTGGAGGCAGGGCAGAAGCCCCATGCGCGCCTCCCGTGTGCACAGGCCCAGGGAAGGTGAGCTCTAGGAGGGAGGTGCCTTACAGCTCCTGGCACAGGGTAGTATCTTCCTCCCACCCCTGCTCACAGCTCAAGTGCCTGGACTCATCCTTTGTCTCCTCTGACCCTCACAACAGCCTCTGAGAACCTCCACTCCACAGAGGACAATGGAGGCTCGGGATCTCGCTCAATGTCCCGCGTCTAATGAGTGGTCGAGACGGGCTGCATCCAGGTTCCAAGACTTCTAACGTGATATGTGTCCCTAGTATCCCTCTGTGACCTCACCCAGGTAAAGGTGCAGGAGCCCGAGGAGCTGATGCTGGGCAGGGCCCGCCTTCCCAAGCCCTGTGCACAAGCCACCTGCCTGCCCTCCAACGTCCAGGGGGAGCTGTAGAACCACTTAGGGATGAGCCCTGGGCACTGGCAGCAACAAGGCCAAGGGGCCTGGAAAAGTCCTTAAAATTGGTTGTCGTGAGGAGAGTCAGATGGTGCCTGGGCTTTCTGTGAGAGGATCTTAAAAGATTAATCAAACAGCGAGATCTACTAGGGGCACCAGGGGAATGGAGACAGCTGCCAACACTGAGATCTGGCGCCGACAGACGGACGAGAAAGCATGTTTATAATTTATTAAAGATTCAGGGGTTTTACTGGAGAGAAGAGCTGTGAGCCGAAAAGATTGGGGGTGGGGTGGAATCGAGAGAGGAAGGGCAGGACCACTGCTGTGTGTGCAGACAGATGCCAGCCCAGAGCTGCCGTCCTGACTGCCACAGCAGCTCCTGAATAATGCACGCTCCTCTGAGCTGATTTTCCACGGGTAGTTTCTATGTTTTTTTTTTTTTTTAAAGAGTCAACTGACTTCATTTCTGCAAGTTCAGGTGGGTCTCCCAGTGCATCCTAACCATCCACTTCTTGAGTGTTCACCATCAGTTATCCACTGAGGATGCTTCCAGAGAGGTGCTCTGAGATGCTAACCCCTGGCACGGGGTCAGAGCTTCTTCTTCCATCTCTTTCCACCTCTCCACCAGCCAATCACTGCTCTGCTGCCTACCCCGCCTCGTCTCTGCACCTGAACAGGTGCCAAAGCGGGGATGTTAGAAACACACCAAGCGAGGATGGCTGTCAGTTAACCCAGAAATGTAATGTGTGCACATGCCTTTTATTCTATTGCACAAGCTCATTAAACTGACAGTGGCCCGTAAACAGAGTGTTCTGATGATCTTCATCCCCATTTTATCATCAGGCAGGAGGGCTCCTGCTGGGCCTGCCCATGGTGTGCCTGCCGGGGCTATGACCGTGGTCCTCTGCTTCTTGGACACACCATCTTCCCCTGCAGGATGCCACCCTTATGGAAGAAAAGAAGTGGTCATCAATTATAAACATTCAGGATTTTATTCTCGAGTGTAAAAGCAGGAGGGACTGACGGAGAGGCAGACTCAGTAACTCCGAAGCAGAGAGGACAGCATAATTACTGTTACTGATATGTCCAGAACTGACAATCCTCTGTGTCCAGAAGGCAAAATCTAGTGTCCCAGAGGGGAGGCTGAGAGCAGTTAGAGAAAGGGGAAAGGTCACGCCAAGACGCAGTGTGACACAGTGGAAATCAAACAGGCCTGGGGTGGGACACACTGGGCCAACCCCTCATCACTTGGGAGCTGGAAAGCAACTACTGTGATGAAATGATCCGCCTCAGGGAAGGTCTTTAAATGACCATTTAGTGATCCCTGCTCAGGCGCTGTCCTGAGCACCTGCATGTTTGATGCTCACAACAGCCCTGCAAGGGTAGGGGTGGAGGGTGGAGAGGCACTGTATGGATTTGCTCAGGAGGAGACTGAGACGCAGAGAGATCACGTAACTCACTGCAGCTGGTGAGCCCAGGCCTGCCGCACGTCCATGTAGCCAAGCCACCACCTCTCCAGGCCGCTGGCCGCCAGCTGTCCCTACAGTGTACTCTGTGCCCTGCACACCGTGTGGACCGCTGGGCCCACATGCCATCACCACCCCAAGGCGCACTTTAGACCAAGCTCTAGAACCCCATAGGGAGGGCCAGGTTGCCTGGCATTTCTGGGTAGCCACAGGAAAACCAGGACGCTGCCGACTGAGCCGCCACAGGAACATCCTAACAGAGGCTCCCTAACACCCAGATGGAGCCTGAAAAGGCAGGGGCAGTGTGACTTCAATGAGGCCCCGGGAGGCATGTGAACCTGTTTTTAAACAGAAAGCTACGGTTTGTCCAGTTTCCGAAGGTCCAGCACTCACCCCGCAGACCAGATCAGGTATATAAAACAACTGGGTTCTCATCTCCACGTGGGCCACTTGCCTGAACTCTAAGGCCACAAAGGCCAAGGGAACCAGACATAAGATGGAAAGCAGGGCTAGAGATAGTTTCTGGTCCCCAAGGGAGTGATGATATAGATTCCCATGCAGCTGGTTGGGGGATAGCCTTCCCTTGCTCCCCACTTTCATCTCTGTCCCCCGTGTGCTCCACATGAGCCCAGAAGAGGCCCCATGGGGACCACATCTCTTCCCCATTCCCCTGCCTCCAACACTTCCCCAAAACTGATGTGTGTGACAAAGCAAGACAAAAGGGGAAGAGCTTTTGGCCCAATGACTCTTCCAGAAAGTCAGCTTCCTCTGCACCGAGACCAAGAACACCTTCTCCATCCTAAGGTCAGTTATATGCAAGAAAGTCCACTCTCAGCTAGGAGGAAAACGAAGATGACCTAAACCTATGAAATGCCAAATCTGTGACTGGCCTCTAGGTTCCAACTTGACTCTTTGGAAGAGAAAAACACAAGCAGTCTAAAAAGTATGACAGCTGTAAACCCAGAAATTCCTTTTAATCTCATTTCATGGGCAACACTGATACACTGTAAGGCATGAAATTTTTATTTCATGTCAATTTCACTGGGATTTCACATGCAGATTAATTTGTTCACCCACATAAACATATACTGCTCTGACTCCTTGCCTCCAGAGCCACTCTCACTTAGTGTTATAGAAATCCTGCATCTCATAAAAGACACTTAAGATAACAGTGAGATCTGCAATTCCCTGACCTGCCATGTTTTGAATTGCTCAGCACATAATTAAATTCTAGTGTCCTAGGAGGAGAAGGCAATGGCAACCCCCCTCCAGTACTCTTGCCTGGAAAATCCCACAGACGGAGGAGCCTGGTAGGCTGCAGTCCACGGGGTCGCTAAGAGTCGGATGTGACTGAGCAACTTCACTTTTCACTTTCATGCACTGGAAAAGGAAATGGCAACCCACTCCAGTGTTCTTGCCTGGAGAATCCCAGGGATGGGGGAGCCTGGTGGGCTGCTGTCTATGGGGTTGCACAGAGTCGGACACGACTGAAGCGACTTAGCAGCAGCAGCAGCAGCAGCAGTGTCCTGGGAAGGAGGTAAATGGGCCAGGGCGGGAAGTGAACTGCTTAGAAACTGGGCTGGGCTCTGGGCTGGGCAGCTGAAGGCCCCCAGCCCCTACCTCCTTGTGGATGGAACCTGGTATCTTGCTTTTAAGGGACAGACTACAGTTAAAGTGATGGGATGTCACTTTTGTGATTAGGTCACAAAAGATGGTGACTTCCCTCTTTTGGGCTAGTATGCTTTGCTGAAGCACGCTGCCATGATGGGGAGCCTCACGTGGCAAGGAACTGAGGGTGGGCTTCTGGTCCATAGCCTGTGATGGAACGAATTCTGCCAACAACCATGTCAGTGAACTTGGAAGAGGGCCCCCAACCCGAAACATGCCCCAAGATGTGCTTTGAAATACCTGCAGCCCCAGATGACACCTTGAACATTGCCTGCTGAGAGACCCACCTTGGCCATGCCTGAATTCCTGAGCCACAGAAACTCTGAAATGATAAGCATTATTATTATTTATTCATTTGGCTGTACCTTATTATTTTTTTTGGCAGCATGTGGGATCTTAGTTCCCTGACCAGGAATCAAACCCATGTCCCCTGCAGTGGAAGTGCAGAGTCTTAACCACTGGACCACCAGGGAAATCCCAATAAACATTATTTTAAGGCACTAAATTTTGTGGTAATTTGTTATGTAGCAACAGACAATTAGTACGGGTACCCTTAGCTCCTGAAAAACCAACTTCACCAGGGTTTCTCACTCCCTGAGGAGTCAAAGGTAAATCCCCTGGGGTACTTAGTGGAAGAGCTATGCAAAGGCATCACAATTCTCCCAGCATGGAACTCCAGAACCTCCACTGGCCCCTTCATTCATGCTCTGCTGACATCAGGATGTTGTTAGGTATGGATTCCTAGGGCCCCAGTACAGAGAGGGCAGCTCTTAAGGGGTACCTGCAGGGGCTGTTCCAGTATTCATAGTTCCTTGGTCATTGTTCAATCACTCAGTCGTGTCTGACTCTTTGCGACCCCATGCACTGAAGCACACCAGACTTCCCTGTCCTTGACCATCTCCTGGAGCTTGCTCAAGCTGATGTCCATTGAGTCAGTGATGCCATCCAACCATCTCATCCTCTGTCATCCCCTTCTCCTCCTGCCTTCAATATTTCCCAGCATCTGGGTCTTTTCTAATGAGTCAGCTCTTGGCTTCAGTTGGCCAGTGTATTGGAGCTTCAGCATCAGTCCTCCCAATGAATACTCAGGGTTGATTTCCTTGAGGATTGACTGGTTTGATCTCCTTGCAGACCAAAGAACTCTCAAGAGTCTTCTTCAGCACCACAATTCAAAAGCATTGATTCTTCAGTGCTCAGCTTTCTTTGTGGTCCAACTCTCACACCCATACATGTCTATTGGAAAAACTATAGTTTTGACTATACAGACCTTTGTAAGCAAAGTAATATCTCTGCTTTTCAATACACTCTCTAGGTTTGTCATAGCTTTTCTTCCAAGGAGCAAGCATCTTGTAATTTCATGGCTGTGGACTAATTTCAGCTCTTGAGGACTTCTTAATATGAATCACAATCCATGGAAAAATTGTTGCAGTGTCTCTCTTCTCACTTATCCCATGGATGGTGCTAACTAGTAAGTATCCTTCCACGCATAGAGAAGTTAATGCATTTCCTACAATGATGTCAGAGGGCTTTAAGGTGTGATTCACTTGCAGAAGTTAAGAAAGACTGACCTAGATGGCATCACAGACATTCGTCCATTCCAAGAACACAAGGCCATTTGCCAGAGCACTTGTTCTCAGGGTGGGCCTATTTAGGCCAATAAAAACATTCCCTTGTACCAACCATCACCTTGTTCTTGGTTGAATCTATCTATCAGGCCAGTTCGAGGTTTGTAGTTCAATTCCCGCTCCTCAGAGGACCCTCTAGATTTCTTAGGCACCTACTTCCATTAGCATCAGGTTTATAAGAAAAATCTACATCTTGACAGTTCTAGAGCACTTCCACTATCATTATTAACTGCAGGCTGCAAATCAAAATGGTGATCTCCTAAGTCAATTCTGCATTTCCTGGAGATGTACTATAAGAATGCCCCAAAGGGTCTTTGCTGACAAACTGGGAAGCTAACTGGGGCAGGGAGTCACCAGGATGTAAAGGGCCACGTTGTCTGGAGGCCCCCAAAGGCTCAGTCTCTGCCTCCATTTCGCAGCCGAGTAGATGGAAGATCTTTCCCTTGTCGGCTCCATACAAACTCCTGGACCGCTGCTGTACTGGATGGGAAAGGACCACAGGGCTCCTCTGGTAATCAGTTCCTACACTGTGAGCATCTGGACTGTATTTCTAAGAGAAGTCTATTCATGCTCTGTGAATAAAGTCTATAAGAGTTGGGGCTTCTCTGGTGGTCCAGTGGTTAAGAATCTATCTTCCATGCAGGGGATGCAGGTTCTATCCCTGGTCAGGGAACCAAGATCCCACATGTTTTGGGGCAACTAAGCCCGCAAGCCACAACTACTGAACCTGTGCACTCTCGAGCCCACACTCCGCAAATAAAACCCAACACAGCCAAACAAATAAATATATTTTTAGAAAGTCTACAAGAGTCAGATAAGTTTGGTGCATGAGAAATACTGGAAAACTATTAGAATACTTTTTTGGTGATTCATCCTTGCACACTGAGACTTCCACTAGGCCCTGTTTACCAGGCTTTGACCTTGCCCTGTAATCCTTCACATATAATGGGAACTCCATATTTAAGGGATATAATGAACCACCTAACATCCTACCACACAGAATTTTGTAGGACACAGATTTTAAAACACACTGCTTCCAGCTCTCTCTCTTTTTTTTAAGATGTGTAAACTGAGGCCCAGAACAGTGAGTGAATTTACCCACCAAGGTCACACTACTAGGTAGTGGCCAAGCTAAGATCTCCTGCTGCTGCTAAGTCGCTTCAGTCGTGTCTGACTCTGTGCAACCCCATAGACGGAAGCCCACCAGGCTCCCCCATCCCCAGGATTCTCCAGGCAAGAACACTGGAGTGGGCTGCCATTTCCTTCTCCAATGCATGAAAGTGAAAAGTGAAAGGAAGTCGCTCAGTCATGTCCGACTCTTAGCGACCCCATGGACTATAGCCTAACAGGCTCCTCCACCCATGGGATTTTCCAGGCAAGAGTACTGGAGTGGGGTGCTGTTGCCTTCTCCAAGATCTCCTAGTTCTTGTCTATTGAACTTACTGTTTCCTTAAAGCACTTAGGCTTGGCTGGGGGTGGCGGGGGTCACAGGGTACTTTGAGATGGTTTACAGCAGCCCCAGTTCATACAGGGTTACTGGCCACTGCTTTCCAGTGCCCTTTATCAGCCTCTCCCCTCAAAACATTCCCTCCAAACTTCCTATTATTTCTCTGTGTCACTCAGTCTACACTTGATCTTAGCCAAAAGGCCAAGAAGCAATCCATGTTGCAAAATCTAACAGAAACTTTTCAGTCTTTATCTTGCTTGTCAACTCTGTAGTAGTTAATATTGAAGGTCACACATATCATTAAATGTTTGGTTCTTTGCCCTTGGCTTTGGTGAAATCACCCTAGCAAGGCTCTCCTCTTCTTAAGCTATTTCTTGGTTTGGTTTTCCTTTTCTTTCTCCCCTCTGAAATTCTGGTGTTCCCCTTCAAAATTCTCTCCTAAGCCATCCTCTTCTCAATCTTCCTTTTCTTTAGATTATTTTACTTGTTTCTAAGCCTTCAAGTTCCCATCTGTTTGCTAATGATCCCAACCCTAACCTTAACCTGATGAACATCTTTTGAATGTCCCCATGTGATGACCTTTTCAGCTGCCCTCTGCCTCTCTCACCTTGTCCAAATCTGCTGATCCTTCCATGTTTCCCAACTCACCACCTATCATGTGCCCAAACCCAAGAGATATTCTCAAATCCTGCCTCCACCTCCCCAACATCCAATCTCACTAAACCTAGTCCTGTCAATCTTTCTTACTTATCTCCTGACCTGGCGGTTTCTCTCTATTCCCGTCATGTCTTTGCTGGATTATTGCAGCCACTTCCTAGCTGACTTTATCCCTAACCAATCTCTCCTGCATGCTGCAGCTAGAATGATCATTCCAAACTGTACATCTTTAACATATTTGAACACTGCCCAAGTGCTCACAAAATAAAGTTGAAACTCCAAATCATCGCTGACTGTCCTTGGTGACCCGGCACCACCTCTGACTCCCCCCGTCACATCCTCCAGTTTTCAGCCACGTTCTGCCTGACCTGCTCTTTCTCCCTCTGGACCTCTGAAGGTGCTGCCCCACCCTCCCATATGTCTGGAATGCATTCTCTTATTTCCCCAGGCCTAGCTATTTTCTCCTCTTCTAATCCTGGCTTGGAAGGTACTTCCCCTGGAAGCCTTTCTTGACATCTAAGTCTCTTCTAACGTGCTCCCCTAGGACTCTGCACTCCCCCCATCAGTGCAGTTTATGATCAGGCATTGGGAACTATTTCTCTGTCTCCTCTGCTGATTGTTAGCTGCAGTGAAACCCAGAGCTCATTTGTAGTTCTAACTTCAGTACCTGGCACAGTGACTAAACACGGTAGACATATATAATAAACGTCTGAATAATGAGTGGGTGGATGAGTTGGGGAGGAAGCAGGTGAGGCTTTCATGGGGTCAAAGCCAGAGGAAAAAATGTTCCTTGCCAAGTGACAGGTGACACCAGCTCAAGGAAGTTGCAGAACTGCAAGTTGGGTGAGGCGCCAAGGTGAGTCATACAGAGGAGACCAAACAAGTCACCCAAACTGAGAATGGTACCATGTGGGGAAAACAGGGAGCCTCTGGCTCAGGCTGTCCAGGGAGACATCTGGGATAGCCATCTTGTGTCTGTGGAGGTTCTGAGGCATTCTCTGTTGCAGTGAAAATACTCAGCTGTGTTTAAAACGCTGGGATGTTCCCCTTGTTCAATGAGTCCTGGGGATGAACAATGCTTCCTTACATGGGAGGGAAGGGACTGAATCCTATCCAGTAGGGCTGCCAGACATTAGCTCGGATGCTCTCTTCTCCTTGTCCAATATGGTAGCCACCAGGTACATGTGGCTATTGAGCACTTGAGATAAATCAGAATAGAGATACACTGTAAGTGTGCAATACACACAAGATTTCCAACACTGATACAGAACATAAGCTATCACATCGTAATTTTTTGACATTGATTATATGCCAAAATGATACCCGTGAATGGTGGTAGTGCTGGTGGCTTAGTTGCTAAGTCGTATCTGACTCTTTGCAACCTCATGGACTGTAGACCTTCAGGCTCCTCTGTCCATGGGATTTTCCAGGCAAGAACACTGGAGAGGGTTGCCATTTTCTTTTCCAGGTGATCGGGTTAAAATAATATATATTATTAAAACTAATTTCACTCAAAATTTTACTTTTTAAAATGTGACTATTAGAAAATTTTAAATTACCTACATGGCTTACATAGATTTCTATTAGACACCATTGTCCTAGGTCATTACTAAAGCTTGTACATAATGCAAATTAAAATTTCAACATTAGTGTCAGACAATAGTTTCTAGATACTGGGTTCTTTCATGTGATCAAAATAAAAATTTTAAAAATTATCAAGGCCATTATTAGGCTTGCACCATTTTCTTTTGCAGCAAAAATATATTTTAAAACTCTCATCATCTAGCATCATTGTTATTTCATCAAAGAAAGGGTGTTTAAATACTCAAAAGGCCACAACCTCAGAATAAGTAAAAGCACTATAAACTGTAAAATTAAATTTTGAGAAAATCTCCCTCAGCATCTCCTCCTTTCCCCAACTCCACAGATCAGATCTGCACAGATATATCAAATGGCATCTGAAAGCATAGTTCAAGCATTTTTCCCACTGAATAACAATGCACCTATGTCCAACCTCCACAGACAGTGTGGACACTAAACACAGGAGACACGACATCACCACACTTGCTCTGGAACCAACAGCCCCAGCTCTGTTCTTGGTGCTGCTGATATGAATGAGTTGGTATGGTTTTTCCAATCTCCAGCCCCAATTTGGGCTTCCCTGGGAGCTCAGCTGGTAAAGAATCTGCCTGCAATGCAGGAAACTCTGGTTCAATTCCTGAGACCAGAAGATCCCTTGGAGACAGGATAGGCTATGCACACCAGTATTCTTGGGCTTCCCTGATGGCTCAGATGGTAAAGAATTCACCTGCAATGTGGGAGACCTAGGTTCAATCCCTGAGTCAGGAAGATCCCCTGGAGGAGGGTATGGCAACCCACTCCAGTATTCTTGCCTTGAGAATCCCCATGGACAAAAGAGCCTGGCTGGCTACAGTCCATGGGGTTGCAAAGAGTGAGACACGACTGAATGACTGAGCACAGCACAGCACAGCCGCAATTTATCTCCTCATGCACTGCTGCCACCCAAGCAATCACGTGCTATCTGGGCTCAAGACACACACCTGAGCTGCAGAATGCGGACACCTCTGGTCACATTTAGACCGCCTAGAAATGACCACGGCTCCACTCTGCACCACTGTGTTTTCCTAGACAACTAATTTTGGTCTTTTGTTGGGCTGCCCCTTTGAAGGGAGTGGAACACTGAGGTCTGGTGGAAACCACAGGGAAGTAGCCGCGCCTTTTTTCCAAGATCAGCTGTTCTCAGGAAGCTGCAAAGAGGCTTCTCTTGGGATGCTGCCAGGCCCCATGTCAGTTGGTACCAAGCACCACCCAGATGGTAACCGGGTGCCCGCATATGTGCATGTGTGTGCGCAGGGGAGCATGTTCTCAAAAGACAAATGCAGAGTCTAGCCAGGACCCGGAAGTGTGGAGGTGGGCCAAGGCTTATTTTTGAAATGTTTCCTGAAAAAGATTCCTCAGTGTCTGAGACTAGGGCTTCTCCAAGTCTTATTTTAGTCCTGGTTGAATCACATTACACAGTAGTAATAATAGATAACAGTGACGGAACCCTGTGTCTCAGGTATTCTTCCAAGAGCTTTAAATCTGCACAATCATTCCCTGAGGAAGTGCTCTGAGACCATCGTGGAGAAGACTGTGAGGTCACAGTCAGTAAGCAGCCACATCTCAATGTCACACCAGATGGCCTGGCTCCCAACTCTGAGCTCTCACGCTCCACTAGAATGCCCCTTGATGGTCAGCCAGCTCACTCACTTGAAAACCTTTGGTTCATAATGACCTTTCTGTCTTTGCTCTTGAAATCTGCATGCTGGAAGGTACTGGAAAGATGGAAAATCACAAGTCTGGCTGTCCAGAAGGAAGGATGTCCCCCCTTGATCTTCTCTGAGTTATTTCCTGGTATTTATCAGACCTTCCAGCTAAAGGATCAGAGAAGAGTCATTCCTTCCCTTTGCCTGAGGGGGAAATGTTCCTCTAACTGAAGCAGCTGAGGTAGGATAGCCTAGTGAAGACCCAGCACACTGAGATCTGGAATGATCTGCTTGAAGGCCAAGCATCCAGCATCTCTTATTCTCCAGGTAACTCACAGTGGTGGCCTTGTGGAAGGTCTGAGCCGAGGAGGTTAAAAGCCAAGACTTCTCATGCTTGCCCACACCCTTCTAGATGGTTGGTCCATCCCCAAGTTAGTCATGCACCAAATTTTACCTCCATCCCTTTATTCTCACTTCCATCTGCCCGAGCCTGGCCCATCCCCATGGTCTGTGGGACTGCAACAGCCTTCTAACTGCACCTCATCTCATTCCTTCCTGCCAATCTTCCACATTAATCTTCCTAACATTCTGCTTCACATATCTAAGTCTCCCTACCTAAGCTAAACTTTGGCTGTATCCCAAAGCCCCCACCATTGTGTTAGCCCTGCCCAACAGTTCCCTCACCTGAGCCTTCTAGCCTAATAACCCAGTCCACTCCTTCTTGGTCATAACTGCACCATGATCTCCACATGCCTCCCCATCCAGCCATCATCCTTTCTACAGCTGCCTCAGTATAACATTTGTGCAACGCTCACCCTAGGTTAGTGCCTCCATTGCACTTTTCACGGGCTCCCTGGCCTCCCTCCCACTTCTGCACAGCTGTGCCATCTTCTCTATGGGTAGTGGCCACGTTTCTACTGCTTGATGTTCCCATGGGCCAGATAGTCAACTGACTGCAGTCACTTTCCTCCTCTCTAAACCCCGGATCATAGCAAAGTTGTTGTGAGGCTTAACTAAAAGAACATATATAAGGTGCCTACCACGTGTCAGGGGAATAGTTTGATCAATAAATGTTGGCTGATTATGGTCCTGGATTTATGTGCTAACACGGAGAATTCTTTGTTGAGTGAAGGTGGTTTTAAATTTCCCGTGATTTGATTTTCTCCCTCTGCTCTGAGGATTCATTCCCACGCCTGCACTTGCAAACCCTGATGTTTTCAGATCGTTTGAGAATGAATCCAGTGGGGTGTTCTTTGAATCCATCAGTCATCAGTTGAGACTGATGAAGCATCTGAGTGCCAGGTACTCTGGGGCTCTGGAGGGGGGTCTAAAGATAAGCCAGCATGCCTGCCCAGGTCATTCAAGGAGGGGAGAGGGAGAGCTTGAAACTGGGGTAACGGGTGCTGCTCAGAGGTGAGCACAGGAGTGGGAGGTGCTGCCCTACTTGGCCTGAGGGGGCACATGTCTCCCTGGAGAGGGGACCCCACCCACCTGGGTTCCTGAAAGGTGAGAGAGCATCCCGAGCAGAGAGGGCTGTGAAGATGAGAAGGAGAGAAGGCATGAACCCTCGTGCACAGTCAGGCAGCTGCAAGCCTGGGCCTGGCTGCAGTGGGCGTGGCTTCAGGGGCGGGGCGAGCTGGCAGCAGGGCAGGGCTTTGCATGGGGCTCGATGCCTCCACCTCTGGGACGCTGTCGGTGGAGGAGGCATGGACGGGTGTGGGACCACAGCCCAGTGGGAGAGCGGCTGGGGGCTGCTGCTGTCACCCAGGTAGAGGGGGCAGCAGTGAGCAGGGAGCAAAGTCAGAAGCCAAGAGCTATCCACGAGGCAGACTCAACAAATCAAGGGTGGGCAAGGAGGGGGGACACCAGAGGATTTGGCTTGAGTCACAGGGTGGGCAGTGGGCTTGCCCTGAGACATGAAAGCAGGCTGGGTACTTGATGTCTGGAGAGGCAGGCTCAGCAAGGCTTGCAGCAAGGGGAAAAAGGGAAGTGTCTACATCATCAATCAAGGAGGGACAGGGAGAAGCGGGAAAACCGGAGAACAGAGGTAACGAGGCCTGATGGGGCTGGCTTCAGGGTCACTGGGAAGGTTAGGTGAGTGCAGGAGGTGAGAGCTGTTGGATATAATCCGCTTCAACCCAACGTAAGTGGCTCCTCTTACTGCGTCCAGGACACCCAGGACTCCGCAAGGGGCCTCTGCTGATTGTGCCCCTCGCCAGCCCAGATGGAAGCCCGGCTGCTACGTGATTCCACAGGTCCCCCAACAGAGCCCTTCTTCCATCACATCACACATTCCTCAGTGAGTTTTCCTGGCACCCTGGGGCCCGGGGCTCATGTCACTTCATCCCACTGTCTGTCACCAGGACCACACGGGTGGCCTCCTTCCCACAGCTTCTCCCACCCACAGCTGTCATCTCCTCTCTGCTCTTTTCAGCTCTTGTCAAACACATTTTGTACTTCCTGGCCCCCAGCCCTGAAATCACTCCCTCTGCTGGCCTTGGCATCTATCCCTAGGATCTGAAGAGTGCAAATTTTACCAGACGCGGCATTGCGATTGCCTCATGGCTTGTTTCATGTTCTCATTTTCAAAGTCTGACATTCAGGCCAAGTGAAGTGTTGGGTGCTGAGAGCCAAGGCTGAGGCAGGATGCTCTCTGCACAACTTCCCTGCCCCCGTCCCCTCCACCCCTGCCTACCTAGCTCTCGGAGAACACCATGGGGGGCAGGTGCCAAGCCAGGACCTCTCCAAACTTACCCATGCCGCCCCTTTCTCCTGGTTTCAGTCACCCTCTCTACACCCACCTCCTGGGCCTGCTTTTGCCCACAGCTGCGGAGCAGTGAAAAGACTACAGGGTCTGGCCCACAGCTGCGGAGCAGTGAAAAGACCCCAGGGTTTGAGTGCTAATGCTGGTCCTCAGACTAATACCAATTTGACTGTTCATGACCACAGCTAACAGTCACCGCATGCTTACAAGGGGTTAAAGATCAGGCTCTGCGTTTGACATGGATGGATTTGCTTACCCCCACAGCAACCCTGGATACCATTATTATTCCCATTTTAAAGATGAGGAAGCTGAGGCTTAGGAGTTGAGTAACTCATACCAGGATCAGCTGGTAAGTGGCAAAGATGCTCTCTCTCCAAGTTCACATGGTGAGGAAACCTACCTGCCACTTAGCCAACCAGTAGGCTTTCCTGGCCCTCTATTTCATACACTGAGAAATGACAATGGCCCCTTCACCCAGAGAGAACTGAGGACATCAAGGGCAGGAGATGTGAGAGGGCTTAGGAAAGTCTCCTCTAAATATAAGATGTGATTATCCTTATCTGAGGGACTCACCACAAGGTTCAGCCTTTCACTGAGAAATTGCGGCAGGTGTCCTGAGATCCCCTGGGCCTCATCAAGCCAGTCCTGCCAGCCTTGTTTCTCTCTGCATTAGACCCATCACACCACAAGTGTTCTTCAAAGTGTTAGTGGGTAATGGTAACTGCACATGCCAGCATCCTGGGTCTTAAAGGGAAAGAAGCCACATGTTCCAACTTCCTATACTTAGACTGGAAAACGTGGGCAGGTCAGTCTGCAGTTTGTAGTCAAGTTGCCATCCACGTGACATGTCAACTCCAGGGGCAAACAGTTTTGCTGTCATTGTGTTTAAGAGATCCTGAGATGTTCAGATAAGTGCAAAGATGGTGTTAAACCAGCTTACATTCGGATCTTCAGATGGAAGGGAGTCTGGTCACCTCCACTGGGGGGAAGGCACGAGAGGGAGGGGGAGGCCATGCAAGGAAATGGCCATGGCAGCAAATAAAAGGACGGTTCTACGGATTCTGTGGGACCCTTGCCTCCTGTGTGTGAGGAGAAGGATTAATCCAGGGCCTTGAGGAGCAGGGAGGTGCTGCTGAGTCAGAGGGAGCCCTGCATCTGGAAATTGCCTCCAACCTGAGCCACTTTCTAAGTCATTTCTGGCATGTACTGGCAGAGCATCTTCCACCACCAGCAGAGCCAGAGGTAACCTTATTCACAGTCTCTGAGCTACTTCTCACTTTTGTGTGTGTGTGTCTGTGTGTGTGTGTGTTTGCACTCAGTTGTTCAGTGGTGTGCAACTCTTTGCAACCCCATGGACTGTAGCCCACCAGGCTCCTCTGTCCATGGGATTTCCCAGGCAAGAATACTGGAGTGGGTTGCCATTTCCTTCTCCAGGGGATCTTCCTGATCCAGGGATCAAACCCATGTCTCCTGCATCAGCAGGCAGATTCACACTGCATCACCTGGGAAGCTCTCTTACTTCTTACAGGTGAAGAAACATACCCAGAGAGCTGAGGAGTTGGGAAGTAACTTAGACAAAACTCAGCTCTCCTCATGCTCAGTCCAGCTGTTTCCCCCATTTTATCACGCTGCCCAGATACAGGACAAAATGCCAGAAACTCATCAGAAGAGGAGCAGATGACTGAGGAAGGACCAAGTCAGGCTTCGTGTTTGGTTCCTGGGCAAAAAGCACAGCAAGATGAACAGGGGAGGGGCAAGACCCTTGATCAAGTATGCAAGTAGCTAATATGCTTAGGAAAAGGTACTCCACTTCACTGATTAGCAGGGAAAGGCAGACTTAAACCACAACGATATACCACTGCTCAGGCTCTAGAAAGGCTAACATGAAAGAGACAGACAATAGCAAACGACCAGCAACAAAGCTGCGGAGCCGCTGGAATTCTTGCATTGCTGGTGGGGTGGAAATGGTATGACCACTTCCTTAGATGTTTGTCGACATCTAGAAAAGCTGCCAGGGACACACCCTCCAGGAATCTATATGCCTGTTCGCCAGGAGATAAATACAAGGTTACTCATAGGTGCTCTATCAGAAGAATCTCACACTGGAAAAACCCTAAATAAGCATTAACAGTAGAATAGATATACAAATTGTAACACTTTCGTCCAAAGGAATACTACACAGCAATGAGAATGAACAAACTGTCTTGCAAAATGTGACTGGAATTCACACATCTCTTCCACCTCACCTCCGAGTAAACTCCCGAGTCTAAGACCCAACACCCTACCCTGAGGATGTCAGAGCCTCAGAGTCAAGATCCCACACTGCACTCCACCCCCTTGGGCGCGCTCCCAATTCAGACTGAGCTTGGTACCCCCACCAGCAGAGGCTCTCAGAATATTGTGCTGCCCAGGGATCTGTTGCCTAGGGTATCTCTCAGGATTGCTACAATGATAAGGTAGGGCCAGTGTGAAAGTAAAAGTGGTCCAATGTTTACTGAATTAACTATAAGGGAAATCTATCTGAAACTCACAAGCAGGCCAGGATTGGGGGTAGGGGGTGAGGGAAGAGCCTGCAGGGGCAGCAAGCAAGAGTGGAAGGAATCCTGGCCCAGAGACGCCTGCTGTCTCAGCCTCGGTGGTCTTTCTTCCCCTGGACCCTGGCGAGAACCCCTTCCCGGCCCTGTAGGTGGTCCTCAGGGCAGCAGACACAGTTCTCCTGCCAAGATTCCAGGCTGTTTGGAAACTCCTCCCACTATTTCCTTCAAAGCTCTTTGAAACTCTGAAGTGCTCTGGAGTGTAGCGCTCTCAGAACTACTGTCACCAGGCTCACAAACTCCTGTGCTGAAAAATGGTGCACAGGGGCGACCAGAATGCAGTGGATGGGAGGGCCTGTTTGCAAAGCTAAGCGTCTGTGATGGGTTTTCCCTCCTCTCCCTCCACCTTGATACAGAATCACCAACTCTGTGCTGAGCTAGTGGAATCGCCTTGACTCTGAGGGAATATGAACATTTTTTATGCTTAGCCATTCCAGCCATAAACACTTTTATCCTATTACCACTAAGTGACGAGTACAAGGAGAGAAATGATGATCATCTTCGACAGCCATTCCAACGGAGTAAATACAAGGAAGGAGAAATCCAACCCTAGACGGGGCCACAGCCCCTTCATTTCCCAGGATGGAAAAGAGCGAAGGAAAAATGTCTTCCCGGTGAGATGAGTCGAAGTATGGAATTTTCCCTCCAGGCAAGCGATGGGCATCCCACTGTTCGAACCATTTAGCACCACACTGGACAGAGCCCAGGAGGATATGCCCAGCGGAACACTCAGACCCAGCCTGGCCAGGGGGAGGTGAACTAACGAGGCTTCCCAGCTCTCACCAACACCACCCCCCACCAGCCCATAGCTTCTTCCACCCTGCCACCTGCTCCCCTGCAATCAAAGCAACCCCATAATAAGCACTGCCAGGCAACAGCAAAAATATACATCTATATCAAATATTTCTCTCCTTCTCAAGGGGTGTGCCTCCACTTAATGGCTTCCTGTCTGCCAGATGTTTTATGTGCTACTTGGATGATGGCAAATCCAGCTGTTGTCACCAGAATGTGCTGATGGGTGGGGGCGGCAGGCCTGGGAAATGAGGACTATTTGCTGGACCAGTCAATGCTTTATAAATAGCGGAACTCCCCTGGGAAATCTTCTCAGACTCACCCCAGTTAGACACTGTCTCTTCTTCACATTGAAATAGTTATTTATGGCACTCCACCCCCACCCCACCCCCAACACAGGCAGCCACATCTATTCATCCTTGTGACCACTAGAAATTAAGGCTCTCACCCACATTAACAGAACTATGGACCTTAGGGGAAATTTTGGATGCTCTGATGAAGCACCCATGAAGTCTTCACATGAGACCAAGGCAGGTGGGAGAACAGAGTGTACGTATGTATTTATATCTGAAAAAGAGAAGGTCAGCCATGGAAGAAGGAACCCATCACAATTGTTCGGCACTCGGGAGTGAGAAAGCTTCAAGATTACCTAGTTCAAGCACACTAAGACAGGGACAGGGACGGGTGGAAGGCCATTGCTGGTCGCCTTGCTCAGCTCCTCTCACTGGGCTTGAATCGGGGATGGGGAGATGGAGCGGCAGCAAAGACATGACTGAAGACCCAAGACAGCAGCTTTCTGGCTCAAGACTGTGAAAATGTCAAGTGTTACATAAGAAGTGGGGTGGGCAGGGAAAGGCTGATAACCTCACAGGGTGAACGAACAGATTCACTGGAAACTGTAGTCACTCATTCCTAAACTATCCTCACCACCTACCCCATGGACCCTAAGACTCCCATAAACCCTGGAGTGGGGAGTTCAAAACCTGCCCCAATCTTACCTCTTATTCTTCAACTCAGTCATTCCAGGCTACAGGTAAACCCCACGGCCTCCCATAAAATACCATGGACTCCATGGGGAAAAAGGACCAAGAGGAAGATGGTGAGTCTGTTCAATTTCACACCGAGGATCAAGCCCCCCGCCCCTCCGAGGCTTCTATCACATGATGCCCCAATATGACTGGTTTGTCAGGGGCTCTATGCCCCCAGCGCACTGGCTTTTCAACCAGCACAGCGAGCTGCTGGTGAAACCCTCACAGCTTCCTCCTTTCTTCCTTCCTCATTCCACCTGTGCGACTGTGGATTCCTAGGCCACGCCCCCCCTCCCCGTGCCCGCCCTCTCAGCAGCACCTGCTCTAATGCTCAGCTAATAGTTCTGGGTCTCAGGCACTGTCCTAATGCATCCTATAACTCACAACGCAATTACTGTGGTAGGGAAATTGGAAGCAAATTTAATAAGCTTAGCCCCCTCCCACATGCTGTTTCTTCACTCTTCTCTTTTCAGTAATGAGAATTCTTTAAGGGAAAAGGCCTCTTTAGCGGAGGCTATTCTCCTGATTCCTTATCTGAAGCCCATGAGGATGGGAGGGTATGGAGAAGGGGACTTCCTCTAGTTCCTTTTGTCCTGTTTACTCATATGGCAGACGGGAAGAGAGCAGTCAGTTGTCTTTCCAGGCTTACTCTCCCTTTCATCTGCTCAGCTAACATTTATTCAATTCCTATCACGCATCACAGATTTCTCCCCCTAGAGGGCAACTGGTGTCACAGCTAGTTGAACTTTAGCTGCAAGGCATGATGGGGAAAGGGAGAGGTTAAACTGTGTCTATGGAGTTGGGTCCCCAGGGTGGGCCAAGAGCTACAGTAGGAGCTTCTTGGTAAAGGTGATGCCAGTTGCCAACAGGATGGCAGCATATTGACCCTTATTGTTGAAGAAACTGAGAGGAGGGGCAGGAAGGAACCAGAGAAGTCAGAAGTCTCCAAAGGAACTGAGACAGAGCCTGTCTGCTGGACAGAGGCAGAGGGCTGCAGCGTGTAGGCAGGTAGGCATCTTTATTCCAGGGCCTACTGTCTATGCAAACCCAGGGCCTCTAAGCTGGACCCACCCACCACCCATGGACTTTATCTGATCCACAAAAGGAAGCCACAGTGCCAGCTGATGCTCTGTGGTTTACAAATTTGAGCAGGCATCAGAATCACTGGTGGTGCGTGCTGAGACACAGGTCCCCAGGCCCCACCCCAGAGCACCTCACTCTGTAGTTCTGGGGGGAAGCTTAGAATCTGCAGTTCTAACTGGTGATGCCGATACTGGTCTCCTGGTCTGGGAAACCACACTTTGAGAACTATCGTTCTAAGCCTTTGCTATTTGATGTGAGCCCTGGACCATCCATCAGCAGAACCAGGGAGTTTGACAGGAATGCAGACTCTCAGGCCCCATTGCAGACCTGCTGAATCAGTGTGACAAGAACCTCAGGTGATTTAAATTCAAGAAACACTTACCTGTGGTGGCAATTCTCAATCCTGGCTGCTCAATAGGATCACTTTGGGAGCTCAGAAAAGAGACGCTTCAGCTGGTTGGAGGCTGGGATCAGCATTTTTTTTTTAAGTTCCCCAAGTAATTCTTAGGAGATGCCAGGATTGAGAACCGCTGGGACTCCCACTCATGACTAACACTCCACACCCATTTTTTCCAGCACTGAACTTACCCCTCATGACTGTGGGGAGGGGTCGGGAGGAAGTACCTGAAAAGACGAGTGTCTGGGACCACCCGGTTGCTGGCAATCCGCTCACTCTCCCGCTGGTTGAAAGCATACAGCTTATAGGGATCGTCGCCAACACGCCACTTCTTGGCATTCAGATACCGCCGCTCATCAAACTGGTCCCATAGGTCATCCCAGTCACCATCCGAAATCTATGGGACATGAAGGGGAAGTCGGTGAGGATGGCTCCAGGCCCTCTCAGCTCCCTCTGTCAGTGCTCAGAGACCAAGCATGTGCCGGCAAGGTTCAGTGCAAAGATGGGGCAGATGTAGGACATTAATGAAACCATCAGCAGTAATAATAAATGATAATGACGACAACGGCAGCTACCATTTAATGAGTGCTGTACTCATATACCAGGCACTGGGTTAGGACCTATACACAGTTATCTCATGTAATTCTCATAATTTTAGCAAATGGATGTTGCTCATATCCCCACTACACAGACAAGGAAGCCGTCTCAACAGCCCAAGCACCTTGCTCAAGATATCACAATTAGGAAGCAACAGGGCTGGGACTTGGATGCTAGAATACTAACCCCAGAGGCCACCTCTCTTGGGTAATTTGAGACACGTGCTGGAAAGTGCCGGCACTATGGCTGACACATAGTAGGTACAAATGACTGCCATTCCCTGCTCTGCCAAAGGAGGGCACCAATGGAAAGCAAGCGATCCATCTATAATGGGGGTGCTACCTGCTGGACAGACACCTGGTGTGTTCCTTCCTTCCTCCAACCCAGGCTGCTGCTGCTAAGTCGCTTCAGTTGTGTCCGACTCTGTGCAACCCCATAGATGGCAGCCTACCAGGCTCCTCCGTCCCTGGGATTCTCCAGGCAAGAATACTGAAGTGGGTTGCCATTTCCTTCTCCAACGCATGCATGCATGCTAAGTCGCTTTAGTCGTGTCTGATTCTATGCGACCCTGTGGACAGCAGCCGACCAGGCTCTTCTGTCCACAGGATTCTCCAGGCAAGAATACTGGAGTGTGTTGCCATTTCCTTCTCCAACCCAGGCATCTATANTTGCCATTTCCTTCTCCAACGCATGCATGCATGCTAAGTCGCTTTAGTCGTGTCTGATTCTATGCGACCCTGTGGACAGCAGCCGACCAGGCTCTTCTGTCCACAGGATTCTCCAGGCAAGAATACTGGAGTGTGTTGCCATTTCCTTCTCCAACCCAGGCATCTATAGTTATTTTTAAGAAGCCTCCAAAGGGGAGCAAGTAACAACCCTCATCATATGAGGAGACAGCACTTTAGAATATGTAAAGGCAATGGCACCCCACTCCAGTAGTCTTGCCTAGAAAATCCCATGGATGGAGGAGCCGGGTGGGCTGCCATCTATGGGGTTGCACAGAGTTGGACATGACTGAAGTGACTTAGCAGCAAAGCGATTTCTGCTTTCATCACCTCGATTCATTCTCACCAAGACCCTCTGCAGGGTAGGGAAGACAACGTTTCAGAAAGGTTACTGGCCTGCCTGAGGTCCCCAGGTGGATGGTGGCAGAGCAAGCCCAGGCAGAACTCTGTCTCTTGGACCCTCCAGTGCAGAGGAGGCAAGGGGATTCACACAGAGGGAGGCCGGTTCCTGCCCAGACCCCGGGCTGCCGCCTCTGCCCTGCCCACCCAGCTCTGCAGCCACCAGAGATTCCTCACAGTCAGTAGGGTGTGTGGGCTTCGGGGCCTCTGCAAGTTGGGTGCTTCCCTTGATAGTCACTGCCCAGTGGATGCTAGCACTGCCCCCGCTAGGGGAGAGACAGTCTGTATCAGCAAAGCTCAGATCTTTTAGGTTCATCAAAGCCAAAACAATACTGCATCTGGAAAAACCTATTGACCAGGCCCTGACCTGGACAATGAGGGCCAGAGCCCTGGGACTGGCATAGTCACTGAGGATGATGTGTTCATTCATGTGTTACTGACCCTTGGCCCTGTGCAGGTATCTGAAGCTGCCTGGGTACCACCCATCCCACCACTACCAGGATGCCCTTCTGTCCTCCAGGCACCTAACAGGAGAGCCCAGGGCAGGCACTGCAGAGAGCAATGCAGGCGCTCAGCCCACACTTGGCAGGTAAGGGGGGGGCCCACTCGTGCCCATGTGCACATTCATCTCAGGCAGTCCTCCAGCTTATCAGGTAATTGATCTCTCCCTTTCACACTCTCTCTGTTATCTTCTTTTTAAACAGCGTTCTCCTGCTAATAGCACAAAATGAAGCATTGCAAACCAGTGATTTTTATCCAATAATTGATTTTATTAATGTCCTGTGATATTGCTGCTACATGGAGACATTAGGGGAGGGGGTTTGAAATCCCAACCTGGGCTGTGCCATGCCATAGCCTGACAGCTGTCATCTGTGCTTGGAACATGACCTCAGGGCTACCCTGACATCCCACTCTTGCAGGAAGGGCCATGCAGCTGGCTCATGCCCAACTGAATTTACTGCAATTCTTGAAATAATCTGTGGGCCCCTACAGTGCAGAAAGTGAAGAGGAACTAAAAAGCCTCTTGATGAAAGTTAAAGAGGAGAGTGAAAAAGCTGGCTTAAAGCTCAACATTCAGAAAATGAAGATCATGGCATCCGGTCCCATCACTTCATGGCAAATAGATGGGGAAACAATGGAAACAGTGTCAGACTTTATTTTTCTGGGCTCCAAAATCACTGCAGATGGTGACTGCAGCCATGAAATTAAAAGACACTTACTTCTTGGAAGAAAAGTTATGACCAACCTAGATAGCATATTCAAAATCAGAGACACTACTTTGCCAACAAAGGTCCGTCTAGTGAAGGCTATGGTTTTTCCAGTGGTCATGTATGGATGTGAGAGTTGGACTGTGAAGAAGGCTGAG
>SJYA01001694.1:207276-222575 GCA_006410615.1 Neotragus moschatus | reverse complement strand
ACTTTGGCCACCTCATGCGAAGAGTTGACTCATTTGAAAAGACTCTGAAGCTGGGAGGGATTGGGGGCAGGAGGAGAAGGGGACAACAGAGGATGAGATGGCTGGATGGCATCACTGACTCGATGGACATGAGTCTGAGTGAACTCCAGGAGTTGGTGATAGACAGGGAGGCCTGGTGTGCTGCGATTCATGGGGTCGCAAAGAGTCGGACACGACTGAGCGACTGAACTGAACTGACAGTGCAATGTGCCAGGGAGGAGGAGATGGGGAGACGGCAGTCCCCTGCCCTCCAGCGGGTTGTAACGTTGCATGAAGATGTCTATAACAGAGGAGGGATAGGAATAGGAACAGCCTCCCAGAAGAAACATCAAATGAGTTAGGGCTTGACGGATGAGCTGGGATTTTGGTTTGCTGAAGGGGAGATGGGAAGCAAAGTGTGTGCAGTGAAAATCCAGATAAGAGACAGGACGGCTTAGAGCCATCGAGGAATGGCTAGCTCAGGATTGGGGAAGCCAGAGCTGAGAATGCAAAGAGAGCATGAGTGAAAGAACATTCTGGAACATAGATGGTCCTGTATGAAGCAGGTCGGGGGAAAGTGTCTGGCTACATGTTTAGGAGGGAGAGGAGGGGAGAAAGCTCCACAAGGAGACCAGCTGAGAGGTGACCTTAGCCCTTGAGCCTGGTGGGAAGGAAAACCTGCTGGGGCCCAGGTGGATGGTTCCACCCACTGGCTGGAGAAGCTGGTGGTGGGGCAGGCTCTGTGGGGAGGCACAGGGGCTGAAGAGATGACACTCAACCTGCAGAGACAGCACTCGACCAACTTTGGCTTCATCCCCACCCCCACTCTCTACTCACACCAGACCAGGCTCAAGGCCAAGAGGGCACAAGGCCGGGGGTGTTGCTCAGCAATCGCCACCCTAGGGCAGCTAAGCACCCTTGACATCCTTGGAGATGGCACCATGAGAACTGAGCTGGCTTCCAGAGATCCTAGGACCAGAGCAGAGGCCAGGCTGGCAAGAGAAACTGTCTGAACAGTCAGTCGAGGTGGGCTTGCAGGGGCTCACTCCCTCAGATAGTCACGGGCATGGAGCGCGTTTACGCTTCCCTGCACTGGATCCACTGTGGGGATCTCCCTGTCCTGGGAGCTTGGTATTCCTAGAGTGAAGCCTGGATGCATTAAGTAATGGTGAGGCTGTGTTTAAGACAATGCTACCAGTTAAGTACCAATTTCTGTTTTACAAAGTACCTTGCAGGTGCATGGCAGAATCCCCCATTTGGATGAAGAGGGGTCGGCTTAGAGGGGTAAGGTGGCTCGTCCATGCTTGACAGCTGGTAAGTGAAGGGACCCCCGACAGAGTCTCCTCAGAGTGTCCCAGCACCATGGACAGAACAAAGGTGGTCCTCTCTACTGAGGGTGAGTGAGCAGAGAAAAACCCCCTCTGAGGAGTGGGGTGGAGGACATGCCCAGAGGAAGGACTGCAGCCCCTCTTGCCCTACTTGTCCTCAGAACAGAGTGACCACAGTCCTCCAAGGACTTCTGAAGGGGCAGTAACTTCATAGGCCTGTCTTGGAGCTGATTTCCAAGTTCTTCAATCCATAAGTTCCACATCTGGTGTCTAAGGGCCCAGAGCATGTACATTGTACCCATGCATTGGGCTCCTTGCTTCCTGGGCTCATGTGAATGCCCAGAAAGCTTCCAAACATGCATTTTCACCTTAACAAGCCTTCCCAGCCCAGGAAGTAGAATGCTACTGCTCCAAACAAGGACACAGGAGCCCCCAGAGGGCCCACCCCAGAACTGCACCCACTCCCACGTGGCTCCCCCGAGGCTGCCCTCACTCGACTTTCTGACCAAAATTTATTCAGTCCAGAGTGGGCGTGTTTCCAAAGAGGGGTATAAAGCCACAAACAGAAACAAAGATCTTTTAAACAGAAAATTTCTGACTAAGCCAGCCAACCCCCTGGCCAAGACCAGTGCTTAAATAACTTCGCACCAAAATCAAAAGCTCAAAAGCACATCTGTTAAGCTGCTTCATGTCTTTCCTCCCACCAGGCTTCTGTGAGAAATCTGGAACCCCTTCCCTCCATCCTCCCCTGGCCTATTTTCTCTCGCTCTGTTTTCCAGCTGATTATCTGGCTCAGGAATCACGGGGGTAGCCTTCCCTTCTGTTAGGTTCTGAGGCTGCCTCTGTGTTCCACAAATGGCTTTGTCTCCTTCCCTTGTTCCCCCAGCTTGGCGCTGCTAGTTTTCTCTTATCGCTGTAATTCTCTTCTTCTTCAAATGGGAAAATCTCTAGCCCTTGCTAAGGCTTCCATCCTACTCTGAACTGCACCTGATCCTCAAGGAACATCTCAGAGTCACCCTGTAACAGCTAACACCTTGAGGGGCATCCCCCACATGTCCTAAACACCTACATTTAACCCTCGCTGTGATGTGTGCATTGTTTTAGTCCTGTCCGACTCTGAGACCCTGTGGACTGTAGCCGCCAGGCTCCTCTGTCCATGGGATTCTCCAGGCAAGGATACTGGATTGGGTTGCCATGCCCTTCTCCAGGAATACTCCTGACCCAGGTTTTGAATCCATGTCTCATAAGTCTCCTGCATTAGCAGGCAGGTTCTTTACCACTAGGCCACCCAGGAAGTCCACAATCCTTACTATAATTGATATCAACAGGACTGTCCCCATCTCGTACCTGGGAAAACTGAGGCACAGAGAGATTGAGTAACTTACCCAATGTCACACAGATAGGAAATGTTAGAGCCAAGATTGAACCCCAGGGTAGCCTGGCTTCAGTTCCATGTGTTCAGCCATTAGGTGACTCTGCCTGGCTTCATCTTCACTGCCATTTTCTTGGCTCTTCAAAGACGGTCTATGTGTTTCCCACAGTTTTTCTAGGTCAGTTCTTTCCTTTCTTAGAGATCTTCCTCCAAGCAAGACATCTGTACACCCTTCTTAATATCCCCTGCCTGCTCTTCACTCCCCGATCTGGGCAGCTGTTCTCCTCCCAACAGTGGCCTTGGTCCTGACAGCCCAGGGCAAGAAAAGAGGTAGGGCTGCAGGCAGATTCCTGGGAAGATGGGAATGTGATAGAGAAGCACAGAGAAGGTCATCATTGAAAAGAATGATAGAACTGATCATTTAAAGACAGTACAGGGACTTCCCTGGTGGTCCAGTGGTCAAGGGTTCATGTTCCAGTCGAGGGGTGTGGGTTGACCCCTGGTCCAGAAGCTAAGATCCCATATGCCTCATGGCCAAAAATCCAAAACATAAAACAGAAGCAATAGTGTAACAAACTCAATAAAGGCTTTAAAAATGGTCTACATAAAAAAAAAAATCTTAAAGACGATATAATTCATCTATCCAACCAATGTGTGAAACTCCAGTGTAACATTCCGCTGGATCCAATGCACATTCATCCAGTTAGGAACACAGAGGCCCCAAGATGCCCGCTCCAAGCTTCAAAGGACTATATATAACTTCTAGAAGTTTTCTTCTAATTTTGAACCAGAATTTGTCTCCTTGTAATATCTCCCTTTGGGAGCTGGTTTTTATCCCCAGGGATATTTGATGCAAATCTGATCTTCCTTTCTCATGTCCTTGAGATATTGAATGACAACTGTTGTGTCCAGGCCCCCATTACATGACTTGTATTTCAGAAAAAAATGACCCAGAGGAGCGTGAAGATCTACAAAAGGATCAAGAGAACACGACTAAGTGAAGTCGGGTGGGACTCATCAAGGAATTCAACTATCCTGGAAAGCCTTCCATGTGTGTGGAACAAGGAGAGAGGCGTTGCTCACTGCAGAGTCTAACTTTCACGTGCAGAAGGAAGCTGCTCTGTTAAAGTGCTGTTACTCTGACGATGCCCACTACTTGCTGGACACATAAAACTACCCATCCCAGCTCCCCTGTCAGAACCCTAGAGGGAGGGGTTCCCCAAATGATGTCTAATCCTCACAAGCCCAATATTCAACAGAAAATTGCATCCCCAGTCTCCCCGTGAGGAAACAGGCACAGGGAGGGTGAATACATTGCTCAAGTTGACACAACTGAGAAGTGTGTCTCAAAGCCTCAGACCCAGCTTCTCAGCCAGCCATGCAGTCTGCAGTCCCGTACTTCCCTGTACGCAGGCTACTTCCAGAACCACAGCCTCAGCTTCCAACCCCCACCCCGGGCACTGCCCCTGCCTTTCACCCACTGGAGCTGTCTGCTTCCAGCACCATGGCAGACCGGATGCCAGGACTTCCATGCTAAACTACAGCCACTTTTGCGTAATTAAAAACAAATGTGGTTTTTAATGCATTGCTGGACTTTCTAGAAGGAAAATCTTTACCATGAGATGAGGGATGAGGCCAGGGATAATATAGGGTAGTGAAGCCAGAGGTGGGATAGATGATGGTAAGTAAAGATAACACGTGAGGCTGCCCCAGGGGTAATGGTCATTGAGAAAGTAAAGCCCACCTTCTAAAAAATGGAGACACTGAACTTGAGTCTTCCATAATTAAGGCTTAGGCATTCAGTAACGTCTGACTCTGTGATCCCTCCAGGCTACTCTGTGGAATTTTAGGCAAGAATACTGGGTGGGTTGCCATTTCCTCTACCAGGGGATTTTCCTGACCCAGGGATCAAATCTGCATCTCCTGTGTCTCCTGCACTGCGGGCAGATTCTCTTCCTGATGAGCCATCAGGGAAGCCCAGTTAAGGACAAGAACAGGGACTAAATGGTCCCAGGTCAGCTGTGAGCTGGCTTGTGGCAAAGGCAAAGATAAACCTTATTTGGAGGAAAGCAGTCCCAAGGCAGGCTCCCAGGATTCCCACGTAGCTCACCAAAAGATGAAATCACAATAAAAAATGATCATACACACAGGAAACAAGTCACTAGAAGGGAGAGTCAGTGGAAACTATAAAGAACATATTCTGATCCGCCAACAAATTCAGTCACAGAAATTACAGTAACAGAATAAAGCATATGCAGCTGAAATGTGGAATGAAAAATTAGCAAAGAACAAAAGTTCTTGGAAAAAGAATCAGACTTTCTAGAAACAAATATATATATATATATATATAAATGATTGAAAGTCAAACAAATGCTTACACTCTTCATAGCATTTTCACAAGAACATCTCATTTATATTATCCCTACTTAGTCAGCAGACCAGTTAGGTTTGTTCCCATTTTGCAGATTGGAAAACTGAGGCTCACCATAGCAAAAGAACTTTCTTTAGACCACATAGATAGAGAGCTCACAACTGAGACTCTAACCCAAGACTGCTGACCTCAAAACTGGTGTTCCTTCCCCATCACCAGATGTGCCACTCATTCACGGGGCCACTTTGCTCCCCCTGCTAGGCAGTCACAAGAATACAGGAGAATCTGCCCACCTCTGTACTATTCTGCTGTCAACCCATTTAGGGAGTGACCTTGTTTTTTCAGAGGGCCGGTCAAGAGAGGATAGCATGATCCCACATCAGACCAACACTGCTAGGTAAGTCCTACTTAGCAAGGGTGGTCTGTGAGAGGAGTGACTGCCAGTAACAGACTCCCCACAGTGTGCAGGATCAGCTCAAACAAAAAGGGAGGGACAAGCCAGCCCTCGTTCACCCCACCTGGGTTCACAACACAGGGAAGAGCTGCAAAATCCTTCCCCCTCATCTGGGGACAGCACATCAATTATGGATTATTAGATAAGATCTCCATTTTAATATTTCCACCATGTATTATCACCTCTCCCTCTCACTGGAATTCTGTCTGGGGAGTTATTTAACTGATGTGCAGAAATCTAAATTTAATTTATTATGATCTAACTCACTTTAGAAGCCAAATTACCCTGCACTGGAGAAGGATCAAGTCAATATCCCACTTGGCTTTCTATTTATCTCCTGCACGGTTTTCTCTTCTCTTTAGAATTCATTTTATCTCGGGTGCTGGTAATAAATTTAAATTTTCCTCAGAATTAGGCAATTGCTCCTTCAGTGTTGTAGTTTAATGGTTAGTATTAATTATATGAAAGTCACTCTTAGAGAATTTGGTAGATGAAATGGACATATAATAGAGGAGGAAAGGGCAATTTCTCAGACCAAACGAGGTAGCAGATCATTCAGCAGGATGAGTTTACTTTTCTGTTCTACCTCCTTCTGTCTCTTCTCCCTACTTCCTTTCTTACCCCCACTCCCTCGAGAGCCAGGTGCCTGGGGTCTGCTGCGGCTTCTCTGAGCTGCTGGGAGGTCTGGTGGCCTGGCGCCACATCAAGACCCCTCTCTATTGCTGGATTCAGCCTCATTCGGTCTCTGACCAAAGCCACCAGCGCCTAGATCTCTCCTCCCCACCACTGCCCCAAAATACACACTCACCACATCACAGCTTTGGGAGGTGCTATGAGCCTTCTGGAAGAAGACAAGTTCTGATAATTATTATAATTGCCTGAAAACTCCAACTGTGAAATATAATGTGATTAACAGAATGGACAGAAGCCCAACTTTTGTTTCTGGAATAGGAAAAAAAAGAATCTCATGCAATTTGAGCCTTATATGGAGATTAACTTGCTTGCTAATTAGTGTGAGAGGGAGATGCCAGGGAAGTATAAATCAGCGTGACTGGGCAAGAAGGTCTGGTCCCCCTGCACGTGCCAGGGTGGGCGAGCTCTAATGCTATGTGTCTGCTTGCTACCCCACACCTTATACATCTACCGCCAAAGACCAAACCCAGAGCTCCTTTATGAATATGGGCATCTCAGGTCACTTGTTGTTTGCTTCAAGAATACCTCCCAGTTGCTGGTCAGCAGGAAGACAGAGAGAGAGCGAGCTAGTCTTAACCGCAGCATTGATTCCTGCATCTTCTTTGAGTTCTAAGGTGGAACAGTAAACAGACACGGGAACACAAGAAGCCTCGG
Source organism: Neotragus moschatus (assembly GCA_006410615.1). Taxonomy (NCBI): domain Eukaryota; kingdom Metazoa; phylum Chordata; class Mammalia; order Artiodactyla; family Bovidae; genus Neotragus; species Neotragus moschatus. Next base: position 215,685 of record SJYA01001694.1, on the reverse strand, counting down.
TCCCTTCCAGCTCTGGAACCCAGGGAGCAGGAGATCAAGTGCAGAGGGAGCCAAGTAACCACCCACAGCTCGAGAGGAAGAGGATTTGGTGGACTGCATGGTGGTGCAAAGCGGGTGGTCGTGCCCCATCACCAGGAAGCTGGCACTGGAGGACAGCAGGCATGAAGAGATGGAACCAGTGTTCAGGAGGGACCAAGGAGAGGGGCTACACCTGGGAGAGAGGACCGGAAGTAGGCTCAGGAAGGGAGGCCCCCAGCGGAACAGAACCAGACGATGAAACTCGTTGTCTCTGGAGTGGACAGCTGAGTCGTCTTAGGATCACAAAAGACTGAGGTCTGACAGGTGACTGACGCTGCAGCCATGTCCCAGGGCAGGGGTGCGAGGGAAGAGGAGGCCACTTCTCCTGGGAGAGCCCAACAGCGTGGCCACAGCAGGACAGAGACAGAGCCTCACAGTCACTAGAAGCAGGAATAAAACCAAAATGTTAAATACAAGATTCGCATTTCCCCAGTGACAGAAGAGGTCTCCCTCTTCACCTGTACAGGGCTGGGAAATATCTTGCGGCACCATCAGAAGTCTCATTAGCCTCAAGGAGTAGCTTTAGAAGCAAGCAGTTTTCAAGGGGCTGGACTGAACCACAGTGTGTGGCAGGGGTCACATGTGAACATGTCTTCAGGGACACGGGAAACAGAAATGTGAGCAAAGACTTTCCAGGAGCCACATAACACCCACCTAGTGACGCTGCTTTAAATCTCCCCTTTGGGTGAAACAGGGCTTCCCTGGTGGCTCAGATGGTAAAGAGTCTTTCTGCAATGAGGGAGACCCAGGTTTGAACTCTGAGTCAGGAAGATCCCTGGAGAAGGAAATGGCAACCCACTCCAGTATTCTTGCCTGGAAAACCCCATGGATGGAGGAGCCATCCTCCATTGTTAGTGACAATATATGCCCGTGGGTTGAGTTTGCAGGCTACCGAATTGTGACCCGGGGACAATCATGGAATAAAAGGAAGGGGGTAAAGAAAGATAAAAGAGGGAAATAAAGGGAAAGGTGCTCACTCTACATGTTAGGCTTTTGTGACATCTCTCTCCTTCAAGGGGCCCCTTGTACATTTCAACCCAATTTCACCCAGACAGAAATGCAGCAGAGTTCTGAGGTGTGGGAAGGTGGAAGTGGGCAAAGAAAGGGACGCACAGCACCAGAGAACATCCTGCAGTTCCCCTCAATGGTCCCGAAGATGCCACAGGAAAACAGGAGTCAGGCGAGCCGGCCCTGAGCCTGGCTCTGCTACCACGTCCCTTCAACCTCCTATGGTGGGTTTCTCCCTCCACCCCAGGGGCAAGATGAACCTTTACCCCACACGATTTACAGATCTGAGTTAAGTCTCAGAAATAAAACAGGAAAAGCTGCTGGGCAAAATGTAAGGCGAAGGTAACCCATTATTATTGTCAGCATTGCTGTGGTTACTATTATTCTTTCGGGGACAGAATGCTAATGAGGAGGAAATTTACAATTTTACAATTTACACTCAGCTAACTTGCATTCAGCTTCTTCCTTCCCTGTGGCAGAAATGGGGTCTCTGACTGCACCTTCTTCCTGTCTGCCTGCGATGAAACAGACAGGTTGCTGACGTTGCCTGGGGCTTGGGAGGGCTCATCCACGCAAAAGCCCCATCTCAGACATGGGTCTGAACACAGAGCCATGCAAACAACACAGCCAGGAAACTACTTTTAATCAAGTCATCACCAGCTTGGAAGGCTAGAAATCTAGCTTTGCGAGGCCTCCGTGCAAACTCCCTTTATTACGTGGCTGGAGGTGGGACCTGGGGCAGGCACGGAAGCCATGCTGGGCGATTCTGGGTAGAGATCCCGGGATCTCAGAGGTGAGGTCAGAAACCAGAACCTGCTTGAGACGCCAAGGCTCCCATCAGGCCGAGGAGCCCGGGCGTCAGGGCTCCCTGCTCGAGGGCCGGCCCCTCTCCCTCTCCAACGCAGGGGCCCTGGAGGGTCTCCTCGGTGCCTCCTGGGACTTGGCTTCCAAGAGCCGGGATGGCCAGCCCTACAGTCACCCTCACAGGAGTGTGTTCACCAGGGTTTGCAGCTTCCCCAAATCTCCCTCTGGGTTCTTCTCAGGCCAAGGTGACCTTGGGGGAGCCAAGATGGAAAAGGCTGTGGGAAGCCAGGGAAAGGGACCGGCTTGAGGAGGTGCACAAGTCGCACACCGGGCAGAGCCACTCAGAGCAGCAGCCACAGCTAACGGCTGTGTAGCATTCACCATGTCAGGCTCTGTCCTGAAAATGCCACTCACTGAGTACTCAGGACAACCTGAAGCAGGTGATACCAACCTGTTTTAACTGAAGGTGAAACTGAGTTTGGAGGAACTAAAGGGACTCAGTCAAGGTGACTGAAACCAGGGTGGGTAGGCTCTGTCGTGTCCTTTACCAGGACCTACAATGGCAGAGGGTCGTTCGTGGAATGAGGATTCGAAACCCAGCTCTGTCTAGAGAAGGATGGAGGAAGGAGAGGGGAGGAGGCGCCCGCCAGAAGCCTGTCATACACTTTCCACCAAGGCTATCCTATAAACACCTCCCCTAATGAACAGGTCAAAAGGTGCTAAACTGGATTTTCTGGCTAGAAATAGTTCCAGAGTTGCGTCCCTTAAGCCCTGTCATTCATTCCCCAAAGGTGACATTCGCAAGAAGCCTCTATCGCTTGGCGGAGAAGAATTTGTTCCTCTCTTTTTGCCTCCGAGGTGCCAGCTAGATCTCCCCAGATACTGTGTGCAGGCAGGCCCCAGAGCTTAGCGCATTTTCTATCCACTCTATAAATAAGGTGACACCCAGATACCCTCCAGCTCTCTCAAAACTAGGTCAGCTGCTGAATATGTAGGTATAGGGTTGGAGTAAATAACTTTAAAGGACTTTTATCTCCCAGGACTCCATGGGGGCTGCTGGCTGACTTTCAATAAAAGAGGCTCTTTTATGTCAAAAGCAGACCCAGATTACCTGACGTTATGCCCACTGAACTAGGTGGGGGCAGGATGCCCGCCTCCGCCAAGGGCAAATTTAGTGCTGCAGGCAACACAGGGAGTGATGATGGCGATGGGTTGAAAAACTGGGAGAAATCCTTACAAGCCTGACCTAAATACTGACCATTGTTACGGCCTGGCAGGAAGCTCGTCTATGATGTCTTGCATGAACTGTAAAGAAGGGGTTTCTAAAGCACTTGCTTATGTAAATAAGACCCATGGGGGCATTTCTCCCACCCCAGGAAGCACAAATAATCACTCCCTCAAAGACATGCTTGTCCCTGACCATTCTTGTCCATTCATTAAAGCGCCTGTGGCACAGTCCTTTCTGCAGGTTAATCCTGAGCGGAGAGGGATGTCAAGTGCCAGAGTGACATTTAAAACATCTTCTATCCTCACGCGTCATATTTTAGATTCCACGTATAAGTGATGCCATATGTTATGTCTTTCTCTTTCTGATACACTTCACTCAGTAGGATAATCTCTAGTTGCAGCCATGTTGCTGCAAGCGGCATGACTGCGTTCTTTTTTTTAAGAGCAGTGTTCCATTGCCCATATGTGCCCCATCTTCTTTATCAGTTCCTCTATCAGTGGACATGTAGGTTGCTTCCATGTGTTGGCTACTGTAAGCAGTGCCGCCATGAACACTGGGGTGCACGTATCTTTTTGAGTTATAGTTGTGATACAAATGAAGCTTATCAAGGAAACAGAAACAGATTAACAGACACAGAAAGCAGACTGGTGGTTGCCAAGGGGGATGGGGTTGGGGGAGGGATGGAGCGGGAGGGTAGGGTTAGCATATATAAGCTTTTATATATAGAATGGATAAACAAGGTCCTCCTGTATAGCACAGAGAACTGTATTCAATGTCACATGATAGACGATAAAGGAAGAGAATATACATATTTTAAAAGAATAGATCTATCTATACATAACTGAACCACTTTGCTGCACAGCAGTAATTAACACCACATTATAAATCAACTATGCTTCAATAAAAATAAAACACCCCTTATCCTCTAATTCACATTTTCAAACCCAGAGTGGTCTTCTCTTTCGCTTCTTCGGAATAAAGCTTACTCTGACTTTAACTACAAATGGGACTCTCTGGGAATCCAGATTTGCAATTCAGATACATCAGGAAGAGATTAATCACTTGGCCAGAGCTGCTTTGGTTTATGTTTTACTGCATAAGAGCACTCACTACAAGATTCCTTTAAGTAATCCATTTCCTTGGTGCATGAAAATTAGACTCCAGTGACAAAAGTCAGTATCTCAACTTCTCCAGAGCACTATTCTGGGAATGAGGTAAAAACCATTAAAGCCCTATTGCCCTGTGCCTCTCCACTCCCTCACATTCTCAGCTGGGACTCACTCTGGCCCAAGGCAGGACGCTTTCCTCCTACATGCCTTTCGCTAAGTCTCATTCAATCTCTTCCCAAAAGGAAGGAGTCAAAGCCAATGGCACAGATCTGGCTCTCCTGTCTTTCAACACCATCCTCAGTTTTCTAGGGACCAGATTCTCTCCACAGTGGCTCAGCAGTAAAGAATTCTTCTGCAATGCAGGAGCCACAGGAGACATGAGTTCAATCCCTGGGTCAGGAAGATCCCCTGGAGGAGGGCATGGCAACCCACTCCACTATTCTTGCCTGGAGACTCCCATGGACAATGCAGCCTGGCGGGCAACAGCCCATGGGGTCACAAAGAGTCTGACATGACTAAAGTGACTTAGCGTTTTCTATGTAGAGGATCATATCATCTGCAAACAGTGAGAGTTTTACTTCTTCTTTTCCAATTTGGATTCCTTTTATTTCTTTTTCTGCTCTAATTGCTGTGGCCAAAACTTCCAGAACTATGTTGAATAGTAGCGGTGAAAGTGGGCACCCTTGTCTTGTACTTGACTTTAGAGGAAATGCTTATGATCCTCTACATAGAAAACCCTAAAGACTCCACCAGAAAATTACTAGAGCTAATCAATGAATATAGTAAAGTTGCAGGATATAAAATCAACACGCAGAAATCCCTTGCATTCCTATACACTAATAATGAGAAAGTAGAAAAAGAAATTAAAGAAACAATCCCATTAAAAAAATAAAATAAAAAAATAAAGTGACTTAGCACAGCACACAGATCCTCTCAGCAGGTTCTTCCATCATCAGGATCTTACATGGGGGGGAGCAGGGGTGGGGAAGGTGGGGAAGGTGAGAGGGTGGGGTTGGGTGTTGGGATCCTCTTATCTCATTTGCTAAGCGGCTCAGCGCCAGGTTCCCCCTGGCCTGCCATCTTTGGACCCATCAAAGAGCCTCCCCAAGCACATTAAACATTAAGGTTTACCAGGCAGCAGACACAACTGTACCTTCTGGTCTGCCTCCGGAAGTGAGGCTGGGGAAAGCGGCAGCTGAGTCGGGGTGGTGGGAGAGCGGGGTATGTAGAGAAAGTAGGTCATTAGTGGTAAAGACTACAATTTTCAAGCGGTTGTTAATGCTTTGTTTATATGGATTTCTCCAAATGTGACATTTTAATGGCATCATAATTGTGTGATTACAGTGCAGTCGACACCGCTCAGGGAGGAAGGGCAACCAGGACTCCGGCAACCTGCTGGGGGAGGCGGCTCCCTGCGCCCGAAGCCAGGGGGGCTGTCTCAGTCCTGCTCAGGCCAGGATGCCTGCCGAGCATGGCAAGTGGCTCCCTGGAGGGTCCTCTGCTGGACAGGAGCCATCGGTATCTAGGAGACTTGCGCCCAGCCTCGCCCTTGGACAAAATCGATGCCCAGGGATGCAGGAGAGGAGACGAGGGGAGTTACGCCTCGCCCTGGGGACCACCCATCTCACTGCCCTTGTCCTTCACTTCATTCATTGAGTCATTATTTCTTGGGCTCTTACTGTCCTCTGAGGGAAAAGGCGATAGATATTCAGACATATATAAACCAATCAAGAAAGAGAGAGGGGTGAGGAAAAGAAGTCCATGTCAATCGGGTGCCCACCGGGTGCCCACCACGGAGCCAGGATTTGGCTCCTTCCTCTTCCTTGAATCCTCAGCTGCATCTTCCCCAACCAAAGGCATCCCCTCTTGGCTCCCAGGAGCCCTTTCTCTCGGGCTTCTCCTCATCCTCTGCCCTCTTCCCTATCTTCTTTGTTAGCTTCTCCTTCTCCCTGGTTTCTAAACATTGGAACTGCCTGTGGATTTGACCCTGCTTCCCCCTCCCACCTTCATTACATGGTCCTCACAGGCGACTTCTTCCATTCCTATTTCTTTCAAGCCTTCTACAGGTGGATAATTCTCACTACATCTTTCCAGCCCAGATCTCTCCTGAGCTCACATCTAGGTTAAACAGATGCCTACTTGCCATGCCCACTTGATGTCTCACAAGCATCTCACCCTGAGTAGGTCCCATATGGAACTCCTGCTCTTCCCATCACAATCGGCACCTCCTCCAGCCTGTCCCCACTGAGGAAACAGCACCACCATCTGTAAAGCTGCTCAGCCAGGAATCTGAGTCACGCTTCACACTCCTCTCTCAACATCGTCTTTACTCTGATCGCTTGTTCCCCCTCCCCAACACAGAGCTAACCCATCACCACGTCCTACGGATCCTACCTTCTCCATCCTTCCCCTCACCATCTCCGTCTCTACAACAAGGCTCACCACCACTGACTCCTTTGTGAAATACTGACTGCAGTAGGTCCCAACTCCATATTCTACTTCCAGCCTCGACAATTCATTCTTAGGAGTCACCTTTGTAAAATAACACCCGATCCCCTCTCTCCCATTCTGGCTCAAAATCCCTCCAGGGACTCCTGCTATACTCAGAACAAATCAGCAATCTGCACCATGGCCCTCCAAGCCCTTCCTGATCTGGCCCTGCAAACTGTCCAGCCTCACCCACTTCTCCCTTCCCCTCTTTATTATACTCCAGTCACACTGGCCTGTCTTCAGCTTATAAAACAAGTCAGGCTCTTCCCCATCTGAATTCTGGCTCTCCCGGATTCATCTGTTGAAGTCCCCAATACCTCAGAGCATAACTATGTTTGGAGACAAACCTAGACAGCACATTAAAAAGCAGAGACATTACTTTGCTGACAAAGGTCTGTCTAGTCAAAGCTATGGTTTTTCCAGTAGTCATGTACAGATGTGGGAATTGGACCGTAAAGACGGTTAAGCACTAAAGAACCGATGCTTTCAAACTGTGGAGCTGGAGAAAACTTTTGAGAGCCCTCCTTGGAAGGAAAGTTATTATCAACCTAGACAGCATATTAAAAAGCAGAGACATTATTTTGTCAACAAAGGCCCGTCTAATCAAGGCTATGGTTTTTCCAGTAGTTATGTATGGATGTGATACTTGGACTATAAAGAAAGCTGAGCACAGAATTGATGCTTTTGAACTGTGGTGTTGGAGAAGACTCTTGAGAGTCCCCAGGATCACAAGGAGATCCAACCAGTCCATCCTAAAGGAGATCAGTCCTGCGTGTTCATTGGAAGGACTGATGTTGAAGCTGAAACTCCAGTAATTTGGCTACCTGATGCAAAGAGCTGACTGATGAAAAGACCCCGATGCTAGGATATATTGAGAGCAGGAGGAGAAGGGGACAACAGAGGAAGAAATGGTTGGATGGCATCACCAACTCAGTGGACATGGGTTTGGTAGACTCTGGCAGTTGGTAACGGACAGGGAGGCCTGGCATGCTGTGGTTCATGGGGTCACAAACAGTTGGACATGACTGAGCAACTGAACTGAACAGCAAGGAGATCAAATCAGTCCATCCTAAAGGAAATTGCCTTCCTCAGCGATCAATGCAAAAAAAAAAGAGGAAAGCAACAGAATGGGAAAGACTAGAGATCTCTTCAAGAAAATTAGAGATACCAAGGGAAAATTTCATGCAAAGATGGGCTCAATAAAGGACAGAAATGGTATGGACCTAACAGAAGCAGAAGATATTAAGAAGGGGTGGCAAGAATACACAGAAGATCAGTACAAAAAAGATCTTCAAGACCAAGATAATCACTCACCTAGAGCCAGAGATCATGGAATGTGAAGTTAAGTGGGCCTTAGAAAGCATCACTTCAAACAGAGCTAGTAAGAATTCTAGTTGAGCTATTTCAAATCCTGAAAGATGATGCTGTGAAAGTGCTGCACTCAACATGCCAGCAAATTTGGAATACTCAGCCATGGCCACAGGACTGGAAAAGGTCAGTTTTCACTCCAATCCCAAAGAAAGGCAATGCCAAAGAATGCTCAAACTACAGCACAATTGCACTCATCTCACACGCTAGTAAGGCTCAAAATTCTCCAAGCCAGACTTCAGCAATATGTGAACCGTGAACTTCCTGATGTTCAAGCTTGTTTTAGAAAAGGCAGAGGAACCAGAGATCAAATTGCCAACATCC
>SJYA01001694.1:170225-204583 GCA_006410615.1 Neotragus moschatus | reverse complement strand
ATCTCATTTATTGCATTATTCATTATATATTGATGCTTTTTTATTTCTTCTAGGTCCTTGTTAAACCTTTCTTGCATCTTCTCAATCCTTGTCTCCAGATTATTTATCTGTGATTCCATTTTGAGTTCAAGATTTTGGATCATTTTCACTAACAATATTCTGAATTCTTTCTCAGGTAGATTCCCTATCTCTTCCTCTTTTTTTTTTGGTTTGGTGGGCACTTCTCCTGTTCCTTTACCTCCTGGGTATTCCTCTGTCTCTTCATCTTGGTTATATTGCTATGTATATTCTGGGAATTTGTGGAGTTCTCTTTATTATGGAATTTCCTCCCTATAGGCGGGGTTGTATCAGTGGCTTGTCAAGGTTTCTTGGTTAGGGAGGCTTGTTTTGGAGTTCTGGTGTGTGGAGCTGGATTTCTTCTCTCTTGAGCTTGGAGTATCACTACACGGCTGCCCCAGCAAAGTGCAGCACTCCCCACCCTGCAGGAAGGGCGTTTCCTCACCACCGCCCCTCTCAACCGTCAACGTGGGACAGCTCCTCCAGGCCCTCCCATGTCAGCGCAGCCACCGATCTTTGGATGCGAGTTGATCTTCTCAGTCCCTGACCCTGCCCTTGGACGTAGGGACGTGGGGTAACTCCTCTCGGGCAGGCTGAGTGCGCTGGACATCACAGCCACCCGTGCTGAGTGCCAATCAATCAGTGGCTCTTCCCAGCCCCCGACCCTGGCCTCAGAGGTAGGGAGGCCCTCCCAGCCCCAGACCCTGGCCTCGGACACGGGGTGTCTCCTCCTGGCCCCCGACTCTGGCCTCGGGCACAGGGTGGNCGCTGGACATCACAGCCACCCGTGCTGAGTGCCAATCAATCAGTGGCTCTTCCCAGCCCCCGACCCTGGCCTCAGAGGTAGGGAGGCCCTCCCAGCCCCAGACCCTGGCCTCGGACACGGGGTGTCTCCTCCTGGCCCCCGACTCTGGCCTCGGGCACAGGGTGGCTCGGGGTGGTTCTTCCCAGCCCCTGACCCTGACCTTGGACGTGGTGTGGCTCCTCTCAGCTGTTCCTGCGCTGTCGCAGCCCGGCACTCTCGGCCACTGCCCCTGACCTCGGAAGTGGGGTGGTTCCTCTCAGCTGTTCCTGTGCCGTCACAGCCTGGGACTCTCGGCCGCTGTCTCTTGGATGCGGGGTGGCTCCTCCTGGCTGCCAACCCTGTCCTCGGACGCGGGGTGGTTCCTCTCGGCTGCACTTAGTGAGCCGGCTCCGCAGCCACCTGCGCTTAGTGAGCCAGCTCCTCAGCCGCCTGCCAAGAAACAATTTTTAAAAGAAAAAAATTTCTTAAGACTTCCCTGGTGATCCAGTGGTTAAGACTTTACTTCCACTTCAGGGGGCATGTATCTGATCTCTGGTCAGGGAAGATCCCATATACTTGGCAAAAAATAAAAAAAATAAAAAAATAAATAACCATTTGCTGCACTTATAATTTTTAGGAAAATGACAATAACAAATGTAAATAATATCACTCTTTCCTGCCTATTTCTCAAGTTATTTATAAGACACAGTGAGAAAATCCTTATGGAAACTAAAAGCTAGTCACTATTTGCATGTCCATTATAATTATGATCAAAACAGGTCCTGCTTGACTGCTTTCTACCACTATTTTAACAGAAAGTTAGAAGTGCACAGAACAAACCAGGAGATCCCATGGCCATAAGGGTGGGGCAGGTAATGATGGAGGGTCCAGGCTCCACCCCAATGCTTCTTGGCCTGAGTTGTACTCTAGAATCATCTGGAAAGTTTAAAAATATAAACCAAGTGAATCAGAATGTCCAGCTACAGGGCCAGGCATCACCATTTCCCTTAAGCTTTCTCAGTAAATTTCAGTGTATGGTGGGATTGGGAACTTCTCTTATACATAAAGGAAAGCTTGGCACTAGAAGCCTCTGTTTTATTGTTTATTGGAAGAAAGGGGTGGGGCTGCATAGGCTGGGAGATGGTCAAGCCCTAAAAGAAATCCTTCAAAGGTTTGAATGTCTTAGAATGCAGTCAGGCCTTTGTCCAGTAATCTATGTTACAATCTCACTTGGTATTTTCCACTGGGTAGAGCAAGGGAAAAACTAGAGTATGAGGCCCCCACTAGAAACTGGTCTAATTCTTTTATATATATAAAAAAAATACCTAGTCTATGTGATACAGATAATAATGACAACACACATTTCTAGAGCAAATTTCAGCTCTTAATCCAGTGTTCTGGGCATTACCTCATTGGAGACCTACAATGGCAATTTTTTCACATTGGTGGACACTTATTCCAGCATTCCCCCATTTAATTCCTTCAGGGATGTATAACTGATATACAGTAAACTGAAGATGTTTAAGTGTGCGACTTGGTACATTTTGGTATTTGTATACTCAAACTATCACCACAGAATTTCCTCAGGCCCCTTCAAAATCACTCCATGTCACCTCATCCCTATCTCCAGGCAGCCATGGATGTAGTTTCTATTATTCTTATTTAGTATGCATTTTCTGGAATTTTATATATGCATGAAGATATACATAATTTGCCTATCTATTTTCTTCCGCCACAGTTACTTTGAGATTTATTCATATTTATCCATATTGTTGTTTACTAGTATTCTATTTTATGGATATATTTATTCATTTATTTCACAATATATTCATTCTCCTATAGTTGTTTCCAGTTTGGGACTATACAAATAGAGCAGCTATGAACATTCGCATGCAAATTCTTACAGGGATATATGCTTTAGTTCTTTGCCTAGCAGTGGAATAGCTATATCATATGGTGAATGAATAACTTTTTAATAGACTATCAAACTGTTTACTAAAATGTCATATCATTTCACATTCCCATCAGGAGGGTATGAATTTCTAGTTCCTCCAACTCCTCAATAGTTGGTATGACCAGTCTTTTTAATTTAATCTATTCTTATAAGTATGTAGTAATATCTCATTATGGTTACTTTCTTAATAACTAATGATGAACATCAACCCTCACTTCACTGGAGATAGATAGAGAGACACATATATTTCTCCAAAATAAATTATAAACTTAAATACAAAAATAAAAATTATAAAAATTCTAGAAGAAAACACAATTGCAAAAATATTTACAACCTTAGGGACAAAAGATTTCTTAGGACATAAAAGGAAAAACTAATTATAAAATAATATAATGAACTTTTGCAAAATTAGAATCTTTTGCTCTTCTAAAGATATTATTAAGAGAGTGGAAAGGCAGGCACAGTCTGGCAGAGATTTTTGTAAAGCATATATCTGGTAAAAGACTTGTGTTGAGAATATATAAAGAACTTTCAACTCTCAATAAAAGAAAACAATCTTACAAAGAAAATAAGTGGATGTCATGAAGACATGGAGGAAATTTAAGTTTATATTTACTTAGTGGAAGAAGCCAATATGAAAAGGCTACATACTGTATGATTCCAACTATGTGATGTTCTGGAAAGGTATAACTGAGATAGTAAAAAGATAAATAGTTGCCAAAGGTTGGGAATTGGGGAGAGAAAGAAATCTGTGGAGCAAACAGATATTTTTAGGGCAGTGAAAATACTGTATGAACCCTACTAGTTCAGGGAAATTGCAGTGCCTTAACTTTGTTTTGTGGTTGACATTGCTACTGATTATTGAGCATTTTAGTTATTTCACTTCCCATGATAATGATCAAAAATATTCCTAAATTGCTTTGATTCATAGGCAATTAAATGATTCTATACCTCACTTTGTGCTGTATAAGAAGATTATACAAATTATCTTGTCTAATAAAGTAGAAAATAGTAGTGATATGCTATTATAGTTTTTCTTTCTTTTCCTTTTTTTTGCAAAAGTTAGTGCTAGAAATACACATGAAATAAAAATGATTTAAATGTGTAATATCTGACTTTAAAGCAATTTTGTTGGATGTCAATTCATCATACATTTTTCCAAGTTGCTCTATGGGTACTAGTTATGTGAATGACCATGGATATACATCATTTATAGCAAATTACATGGTTAGTTTAAGATACTGTTTTTCACTTGAGAAAGTAAGTAGAAATTTTAGCCATTTCAGCCACTATTTTCTGCCTTAGTAATATTTTTACTTCAACATTGAAAAAGTAAAATTTTGACAATTTTTGTATCAAACTAATAATTGAAGGGCCCATTGCTTTAATCTATTCTACTGTTGTCCTTCAAAAATTATACTTTATAAAATTGCCCATCATATATCAGTAAAAATATATTTTAACTAGATATAGAGTCTGATGTACAAACTCTGATACCTAAAGTGTATGTATCCTAAATATGAAAACTTTTTGAGAGTTTTTTCACAATTGCTAGCATTAAATCACTAATGGAAAAATTCTCCTACAGTTGTAATTATTGATATCCAATATAGGATGATATGATGCTGTGTAGATATAGTTGTTCATAAAGTAAGTAAAAAATACTGACTCATGACCGTTATTTAGAGAAGATTAAGTGAATGTGCGGAGAAGGCAATGAAACCCCACTCCAGTACTCTTGTCTGGAAAATCCCATGGACAGAGAAGCCTGGTGGGCTGCTGTACATGGGGTCGCGAAGAGTCAGATAGGACTGAGCGACTTCATTTTCACTTTTCACTTTCATGCGTTGGAGAAGGAAATGACAACCCACTCCAGTGTTCTTGCCTGGAGAATCCCAGGGGCAGTGGAGCCGGGTGGACTGCCGTCTCTGGTGTCGCACAGAGTCGGACACGACTGAAGCGATTCAACAGAAGCAGCAGCAGCAAGTGAATGTGGGTGGTCACTTCTAAATTAAGGTGGATGAATTAATTTTTACATGTTGTTAAGAGGATAACCACTATATTTACAAGTATATACAGGTTAGAGTTTCAGCAGCCATCCAGACTATGGAATGACCCTAGGATTGGAAACATTTTAAAAACAAACTAGAAGGAGCCTCGTCTGTATATAAGGAAGCATCATTTGTACTTGTAGACTAACTTCTTCCAGTTAGGAAAACGTTTTGATTTTAATGGAATGGGATTTTTGTTGCTGTTGTTACTCTCAACTAAATCCTAATTTTAATAATTCAGTTTGCTATTAGGAAATGCTCATGATGAGTGAATGTAGGGGAAAGAAAGGCTATAAATCATATAATTCTATGTAAGAAGTATATAATAAGAAAAAAGAGGACCTAGTGTATGGCACAGGGACCTCTGTTCAATACTCTGTAATAAACTAAACTGGAAAAGAATTTGAAAAAGAATAGATACATGTACATGTGTAACATAATCACTTTGCAGTACACCTGAAACTAACACATTAATACATTGTTAATCAACTATATACTCCAGTAGAAAAGAAAAACAAAAAATAAAATTGCTTCTATCTTTTCACTAAAAAAGAAAAATGAATCAGTCAGTTTCTCATTCTTTCCAAGGACCACTGCTTGATGCCTAGGGGTCAATGCAAGATCTTTAATTTGGGGGAGAAATGGCATGTTTGCAATCATCTTAGAAACCTAGGTTACTATATCCTTATGCTTCTGACCACCACCTACTTGAATACTCTGGGATCTTTAAATTATTGTCTGTGTGATAGATGTGGGCAACTACAATTTGAAGTTTTTCCAGGTATTTCTGATGCACAATGTTGCTTGAAAACCACTGGGAAAGTGACAGCCTTTCCCCTAGACTGCATTGGTAAGTGATTCTCAGTCTAAGATCCTCTTTCTATTTAATCCTTAGAAATCCATCCACATCTCTGGTGAGGTAAAATTTTCCTGGTAAGTATAACCTTTCTTTTTATCTTAACAATGTCCCATGACAACATATTAAAAAAATCTTCCCTTGAATGGATGTCAAAACTTATACACAGTCTAAAAGAGGACTACATCTATAACATTCATTTTTTTTCCTCCTTTTTGGATAACATATCTTTCTCCTAAAAAAATTGAAATTACAACAGGAAAATTGCATGTCCAACCTTGACAAAAGGTATATGCAATATGATGTACTCTTACTTAGATAATAATAGATTTATGTGTATACATGTTGATTTTTATTTGAATCACATATAATTCTCTCACATTATTATATATTACAACAGAGGCTTTTACTTTAAATTAAAACTCATAAATCTTGACCATTTTGCATTATTATTTATCTTTATTGATATAAAATAATGAATTTCTGTACCACACTCTTCAAGAGAGGAAATCCTTTACTTTTCTTTGAAATCTTTGAGGCTTTGAAAGGTTTCCAGTCACTTGACCCATCCCATTGCTAAAAGAGTAAAATGATTCATGACTTAACAGTTACAGACTGCAGTGCTATCTATGAATATCAATTATTATCTCAACCCTCAGATCCAAGAGGTAAAAGAGAAGTATATGAAAAAGCCTCCACTCAGTCATACCTGGCTTCATTCTTAAACTGTATCCAGAGGAAACTTCTTTTTGTTCTTGACAAACCAGAATATTCATATTATTAATAGAAAATCCCCTCCTATTCCAAGAATCTATAAGCAATACACTGAAAATTAGAGGGAATATAGTAGAGAATTTATAAAAGTATCTATAGTAGTTCAGTTCAAAATCTTACCTTAGGCTTTCATTTCAAAATTTGACTTTTGTGCTTCAAATCTGTAAGATCTTCCCATGCTGTACTCACACCATGATATTTAGCCTACCTTCACTGTTGCTCTCACTTTCCAGCTATCACCCAGGCTCTCACTCTTCCATCCATTCATGAGGTAGAGCACCAAACCATTTTTCAAGCTTCTGCCTCCTCAGTTGGGTAATATCACTTGTCTAATATTTCATAAGATTTTCTAATTTGATTATTTCTTTGTGCTTAGTAGACCAATATTTTAAGATGCTCTCTTATAAGACAGCGTGTATTTAGCATACAGTTCAAATTAGTTTTATTTTGTGAAAGTTTCCTTCCTAAAAATCTGAATCATTAACTTCCAACCTGTGGGCATCAGAGCAAGTTGCAACAGAATCTATTAGTTCAGTTCAGTCTCTCAGTCATGTCCAACTCTTGGCGACCCTAAGGACTGCAGCACACCAGGCTTCCATGGCCATCACCAACTTCTAGAGCTTGCTCTGATTCGTGTCCATAGAGTCACAGATGCCATATAAAGAATCTATATACACATCAAAATATGTGTAACATGACTGTGGAATGATTTTCCAAATGTATGTTAATGAAATGTGTGTTGTTAAAAATAATTATCAGTAGCTATTAGGGGTAGCTTTACATAAATCAATAAAATACAAATATCACATGAGAATCATATGCAAAATCCCATCTAAGAGTTTTAGGAGAGAAATTACCTAAAGAAAGCACAACGGAAATTCCAGATAGTCACTTCATTCTCAAATGGAGCTAGTATAACTCTATTGCCTACTACCCCTCCCCCCCGTATGATGTGTTTCATATTTAGTTGAAACTAAAACTAAACATCTTCTTCAAAAAGCATCAGAGATCAATAATAATAAAAGGACTTCAGTGATATTTCTGTATTTTTTTTACTGCTGCTGCTGCTAAGTCACTTCAGTCGTGTCCGACTCGGTGCGACCCCAGAGACGGCAGTCCACCAGGCTCCCCCGTCCCTGGGATTCTCCAAGCAAGAACACGGGAGTGGGTTGCCATTTCCTTCTCCAATGCATGAAAGTGAAAAATTGAAAGTGAAGTCACTCAGTCGTGTCCGACTCTTAGCGACCCCATGGACTGCAGCCTACCACGCTCGTCAGCCCATGGGATTTTCCAGGAGTGGGTTGCCATTACAGACCTTATCAAATATATCGTCACTATTTTCACATTTTCTCTTCTAGCTACACCACATAAATTTATTATTGATTCCTACCTGAATCAAAATAATAAAATTCCTGAGGATGCAGAAAAGGTAGCCCATCAAAAGATCTTAATTATTATAGGGGTAGTAGAGCAAATACCGCTAAGAGTCGGACACGACTGAGCGACTTCACTTTCACTTTTCACTTTCATGCATTGGAGAAGGAAATGGCAACCCACTCCAGTATTCTTGCCTGGAGAATCCCAGGGACGGGGGAGCCTGGTGGGCTGCCGTCTATGGGGTTGCACAGAGTCAGACACTACTGAAGCGACTTAGCAGCAGCAGAGCAGATACTGGAGAAGGCAATGGCACCCCACTCCTGTCTATGGGGTCGCAGAGAGTCGGACACGACTGAAGTGACTTAGCAGCAGCAGCAGCAGCAGAGCAGATACACTTTTCACTTGTCTAGGCTCTTAACCATTTTTATTGTTTCTGAGAACTGAGGTGAACTGGTTTAGTGGTTCATTCCAGTTCAGTTGCTCAATCGTTTCGGAGTCTTTGTGACCCCATGGACTGCACAACACCAGGCTTCAATGTCCATCACCAACGCCCTGAGCTCACTCAAACTCATTTCCATTAAATAGATGATGCCATCCAACCGTCCCATCCTCTATTGTCCCCTTCTCCTACTGCCTTCAGTCTTTCCCAGCAACGGGGTTTTTTCCAAAGAGTCCCGTCTTTGCATCATACGCCCAAAGTATTGGAGTTTCAGCTTCAGCATCAGTTCTTCCAATGGATATTCAGGATTAATTTCCTTTAGGATGGACAGGTTGGATCACCTTGCTGTCCAAAGGACTCTCAAGAGTCTTCTCCAACAACACAGTTCAAAAGTATCAATTCTTCAGCACTCAGCTTTCTTTATAGTCCAACTCTCATGTCCATGCATGACTACTGGAAAAACCATAGCTTTGACTAGATGGATCATTTTTGGCAAAATAATGTCTCTGCTTTTTGACATGCTATCTGGGTTGGTCATAACTTTTCTTCCATCTTTTAATTTCATGGCTTCAGTCACCATCTGCAGTGACTTTGGAGCCCCCCAAAATAAAGCCTGACACTGTTTCCACTGTATCCCTATCTATTTGTGGTGAAGTGAAAAAGTTTGCTTAAAGCTCAACATTCAGAAAACGAAGATCATGGCATCCAGTCCCATCACTTCATGATAAATACATGGGGAAACAGTGGAAACAGTGTCAGACTTTATTTTATTTTGGGGGGCTCCAAAATCACTGCAGATGGTGATTGCAGCCATGAATAAAAGATGCTTACTTCTTGGAAGAAAAGTTATGACCAACCTAGATAGCAAATTCAAAAGCAGAGACATTACTTTGCTGACTAAGGTCTGTCTAGTCAAGGCTATGGTTTTACCAGTAGTCATGTATGGATGTGAGAGTTGGACTGTGAAGAAGGCTGAGTGCCAAAGAATTGATGCTTTTGAATTGTGGTGTTGGAGAAGACTCTTGAGAGTTCCTTGGACTGCAAGGAGATCCAACCAGTCCATTCTGAAGGAGATAGGCCCTGGGATTTCTTTGGAAGGAATGATGCTAAAGCTCAAGCTCCAGTACTTTGGCTACCTCATGCAAAGAGTTGACTCATTGGAAAAGACTCTGATGCTGGGAGGGATCGGGCACAGGAGAAGAAGGGGACGACAAAGGATGAGATGGCTGGATGTCATCACTGACTCGATAGGCATGAGTCTGAGTGAACTCTGGAAGTTGGTGATGGACAGGGAGGCCTGGTGTGCTGCGATTCATGGGGTCACAAACATTCGGACATGACTGAGTGACTGAACTGAACTGAAATGAACTGATAGGACCAGATGCCATGATCTTAGTTTTCTGAATGTTGAGCTTTAAACCAACGTTTTTACTCTCCTTTTTGACTTTCATCAGTAGGCTTTTTAGTTTTTCACTTTCTGCTATAAGGGTGGTTTCATCTGTATATCTAAAGTTATTGATATTTCTCATGGCAATCTTGATTCCAGCTTGTGCTTCATCCAGCCCAGTGTTTCTCATTATGCACTCTGCACATAAATTAAATAAGCAGGGTGACAATATACAGCCTTGACATACTCCTTTCCCTATTTGGAACCAATCTGTTCTTGCATGTCCAGTTCTAACTGTTGCTTCTTGACCTGCATACAGATTTCTCAAGAGGCAGGTCAGGTGTTCTTGTATTCCCATCTCTTGAAGAATTTTCCACAATTTGTTGTGATCCACAGAGTCAAAGGCTTTGGTGTACTCAATACAGCAGAAAAAGATGTTTTTTCAGGAATACTTTTCCTTATTAGATGATCCAGTAGATGTTGCCAATTTGATCTCTGGTTTGTCCACCTTTTGTAAATATAGCTTGAACATCTGGAAGTTCATGATTCAGGTACTGTTGAAACCTGGTTTGGAGAATTTTGAGCATTACTTTGCCAGCATGTGAGATGAGTACAATTGTGCGATAGTTTGAGCATTCTTTGACATTGCCTTTCTTTGGGATTGGAATGAAAACTGACCTTTTTCAGTCCTGTGGCCACTGCTGAGTTTTCCAAATTTGCTGGCATATTGAATGCAGCACTTTTACACTATCATCTTTTAGGATTTGAAATAGCTCAACTGAAATTCCATCACCTTCTCTATCTTTGTTTGTAGTGATGCTTTCTAAGGCGTACTTGACTTCACATTCCAGGATGTCTTGCTCTAGGTGAGTGATCACACTATCTGGGTGATAGTAATCATGATTATCTGGGTCATAAAGATCTTTCTTATAGAGTTCTTCTGTATATTCTTGCCACCTTTTGTTAGTTTCTTCTGCTTCTGTTATGTCCGTACCATTTCTGTCCTTTATTGTTCCCATTTTTGCATGAAATATTCTCTTGGTATCTCTAATTTTCTTGAGGAGATCTCTAGTCTTTCCCATTCTGTTGTTTTCCTCTATTTCTTTGCATTGATCACTAAGGAGGGCTTTCTTATCTCAACTTGCTACTCTTTGGAAATCTACACACAAATGAGTATATCTTTTCTTTTCTCCATTGCTTTTCCCTTCTCTTCTTTTCATATCTATTTTTAAGGCCTCCTCAGACAATCATTTTGCCTTTTTGCATTTCTTTTTCTTGGGGATGGTCTTGATCATTACCTCCTGTACAATATCACGGATTTCTGTCCATAGTTCTTCAGGCACTCTGTCTATCAGGTCTAATTCCTTGAATCTTATTTGTCACTTGCACTGTTTAATCGTAAGTGATATGATTTATGTCATACCTGAATTGCCTAGTGGTTTTCCCTACTTCTGAAAATGTTGATGTTCATTCTTTCATCTCCTGTTTGACCACCTGCAATTTGCCTTTATTCATGGACCTAACATTCCAGGTTCCTATGCAATATTGCTCTTTATAGCTTTGGACGTTACTTCCATCACCAATCACATTCAGAGCTGGGCATTGTTTTTCCTTTGGCTCCATCTCTTCATTCTTTCTGGAGTTATTTCTCCACTGATCTCCAGTAGCATACTGGGCACCCACCGACCTAGGGAGTTCATCTTTCAATGTCCTATCTTTTTGCCTTTTCATACTGTTCATGGAATTCTCAAGGCAAGAATACTGAAGTGGTTTGCCATTCCCTTCTGCAGTGGACCATGTTTTGTCAGAACTCTCCACCATGACCTGTCCACCATAGGTGGCCCTACAGAGCATGGCTCATACTTTCATTAAGTTAGACAAGGCTGTGGTCCATGTGATCAGACTGGTTAGTTTTCTGTGACTGTGGTTTTGAGTTTGTCTGCCCTCTGATNTGCAGTGGACCATGTTTTGTCAGAACTCTCCACCATGACCTGTCCACCATAGGTGGCCCTACAGAGCATGGCTCATACTTTCATTAAGTTAGACAAGGCTGTGGTCCATGTGATCAGACTGGTTAGTTTTCTGTGACTGTGGTTTTGAGTTTGTCTGCCCTCTGATGCAGAAGGATAAGATCTTATGGAAGCTTCCTGTTGGGAGAGACTGACTGAAGGGGAAGCTTGGCCTTATTATGATAGACAGGCTGTGCTCAGTAAATCTTTAACCCAATTTTCTGTTGATGGGTGGGTCTGTCTTCCCTCCTTGTTATTTGACCTGAGGCCAAACTGTGGTGGAGGGAATGAGTAAGTCAGTTCAGTCGCTCAGTCTTGTCCCACTCTTTGCGAGCGCATGAACTGCAGCACTCAAGGCCTCCCTGTCCATCACCAACTCCCGGANGAAGAGGTGAAGGAGACCAAAGATGAGGTTGAAGCTGGGAATGAAGGTGAGCAACCCCACCCCAAACTGGTCCTCAAGAGGCAAGAGGAGGAACCACCATTCTTGGTCTGGATACTGGCAGGAGACTCTGCGTTTTCTGTCCGGTACCCCAAGACACAGCAGAGGGAAGCCTTCCCCACAGCCAGACGTGGGGCCCCTAGTTTACAACCAGGCAGAGACAGCAGTGCCCTTTCTCAGGACTGAGGACAAGAAGCCAGGTCAGGAAGCCAGACTTCCCCACACGTGAGGAGCAGGGTAAGAGGTGATGAAGTTCCAGGCAGCCAGTCAGCAGGGACCTCCTCCTGATCTCTGCAGGATCAGCCCCGAGGGAGGGGGCACCCTGGGGAACATATAGCATAGAGGTCAGGAAGCTCAGTTCTAGACCCAGCTGTGGCATTCACTTATTCCTCTCCACACTTCTCTGTGTCTTTCCTCACCCGTGAAGGATGAGGGTGGGGGTAGGTGATCTTGATGTACTCTGGTTTACTGTAAGTCTAGTCTGCAGAGTTCTGAGCAGACTGCAAGACCCACAGGGAGTCTTTGTGGCCACAATTGATTCAACAAGCAAACCAGAGGAAGGAGGGGGAAAGGCCAGGAAACACAGGGACTGAAGTGTAAATGAGCAGGGGAGGGGATGAGGAAAGGAAGCAGGAAAGGCTAATAATGTTCCCATGACAGAACCAACCATGACTAACAGCCAGAAAGGGCTGTCAGCTGGCTGCCTGCAGGGAGGACTGGGAGGCACTGCCTTCAACTGGCACAGAGCCCCCTAAATTCCACTCCTGATCAGAGAGCTGCTGAAAGAAGTCAACTCTACCTTATTAAAAGAGTCCAGGAAATGGCATAAAAACTGCATCCGTCTATCCTAAAACTAGCGTCAAATCAGGATATTTGACTCAATATATATATACTGAAAGTATATCCTTTAAGATTTTTATTAATTACAAAAGGGGAAAATGGTTAATTTCACAATGGAGAAAATGGGCAGGTACCACCTTAGCCAAGGGGACAAGGTTAACATCCCACTAATAAGACATATTGACAGCAGGTACCCCCGAAATGATGCACCAAGAGTGGCCTCTGTAGCATCCTCACCCAAAGCTCAGAACCTCAGTCCAGTCAGGAGAAAACACCAGACAAACTCAACTGAGACATTCTACAAAATTACTGACCGGTACTCTTCAAAGTTGTCCCGGGCACTGAAGACACAGAAAGAGAGAAACTGTCACAGACTGAAGGGGACCAAGGAGACAGGACAATCAAAGGAAAAGTGGGATCTGGAATCAGATCCCAGAAGAGACAAAGGACATTAGTGGAAAAAGCGGGGAAGCTTTTAAATTGCAGCCTAGTTTATACTAGGTCTGTAGCTTGGTTAACTGTATTACACCAGTGTTAATTCCCTGGTTTTGATAATTATACTATGGCTATATAAGATGCTAATATTAGGAGAAGCTGAGTGAAGGAGATAGGAGGATTCTTTTACTATTTTGCAACTTTTCTATAAATCTAAAATCGTTTCAAAATAAAAAGTTGTTTTCTAAAAAGGCTTCATCTGTCCAAATTCAAGGGCCACTGAACTCTGAAATTAATAGTCTTCCTTCCTCATTACTTAAGTCCACTCTACTAATGCCAGACACTCCTGCCCCTGCTGTGCCCAGTGTGTGTGTGTGTGTGTGTGTGTGTGTGTGTGTGTGTGTGTGTGTGGGTATGTGTGTGTGTGTGTGAGAGAGAGAGAGAGAGAGAGAGATGCAGGCCTTGGTCTGGCAGCCTGGAAAGCAGTGAAGCATGACAATGATGTACATAGTCCCAAATTCAAAGACTGGAGAGTGTGGGTTCAAAGCCCAGCCTGGACACTTACTTGCTAGATGACCCCTGAAATACTACGCAATCTCTTTGTGCCCCAGTTTCCTCACTGGTAAAATGAGACCTGAACAGCCGGTCCATAGAGAGGATCCCAGGTGCCTTTAGATGCATTAGTGTCCCACCCTGAGCCTTTTCCTGGGCTCAGGATGCTCGTCCTTGAGCTGGCTCTTGGCTGCTGATAGCCTAATGACTCAAAGCTGTCTCCTTCTCCATAGAATTCACCCTAGTGAGCAGGAGTCTGGCAGGGTCCTTTTCTGGGAGGAACCCAGAAGTCAGTGACCGATGGGCACAGGGCACCCCAGGCCAGTCCTCTTGCATGAAAGTGGGACCAACTCTGAAGCAACCCCTAATCGAGAGCTCCCTGTGGGACCAAGCTAAAGTGAGGTTTCTAAGGAGTACATCCCTGCCCTGTCCTGCTTACCCAAGGTCCCTCCCCCGGGAAGCCCATCCCAAGCACATCACTTTCACAAGGGCCCCTGTCTCGGGCTCTGCTTCCAGGGTCAGACTCTAAGGAGATGGATAAAATACTGGCTAGATAGCAACAGGACCCCAACACTGACTGCAGAAGGAAGAAACTGTGTTATTTCTAACATCTGTGTGGTGGACCAGACAGGACACAGGTGAAAAGGTGTGTCCCAGCAGGTGGAGTCAGGTGGCTGCCGGGGAATTAGGTGGAGAAAAAAGTTATCCCTCTTTCAAAAAGGTAACCATAGCCAGGTCTTTTGAGGACTATAAGTTTCAGGGTCTAATCTGTTACTGACACTTTGTGACCCAAAGTGCCATCACAGTCCCTTTGCTGGACTAGGGGCAGAGAGGGGTCAGCTAAGAAATGGAGGGCTAGCCCAATCCACAGGCCTACCTGGTGGTCGTTTCTCTGATTCTTCAATATAAAACTGGAAAGGACATACGTACAATAGATGGCAGAAATACCACATTGCTTCTCTGACCTAGAGTATAAGAGCCACTGTGATAGGAAAGGACAAGTGGGAGACTCCGAAATCCTGTTTCCCCTGGGAAATAAGCACTACTCACAAAGCTTTAAAAATGACAAGGCAGCGATGCCTATCAGTGCTTATTTACATCACCATCTTACCCCGGCCAAGGCAAAAACCAGATGGATTATGGCAGATGATGATAAACAAGCACAGATCTACCCGGACAGTGGACACGAGAGCAGTAGCTATGCCAGGGGTGGTGTCTTCACCAGAACAAACCGACACAGCCTTGGGTCACGGCTACTGATCTGGTGANAAAAATGACAAGGCAGCGATGCCTATCAGTGCTTATTTACATCACCATCTTACCCCGGCCAAGGCAAAAACCAGATGGATTATGGCAGATGATGATAAACAAGCACAGATCTACCCGGACAGTGGACACGAGAGCAGTAGCTATGCCAGGGGTGGTGTCTTCACCAGAACAAACCGACACAGCCTTGGGTCACGGCTACTGATCTGGTGATGCTTTTATCCACACCCTTCAAGAAGGACTTCCCTGGTGGCTCAGACGGGAAAGCGTCTGCCTAAAATGCGGGAGACCTGGTTCAATCCCTGGGTCGGGAAGATCCCCTGGAGAAGGAAATGGCAACCCACTCCAGGACTCATGGACTGAGGAGCCTGGTAGGCTACAGTCCATGGGTTCGCAAAGAGTCTGGAGCCTGAGCAACTTCACTTTCCCTTTGCAAGAAGGAAGACCAGAAGTTTGTTTTCACATGGAAAGGACGACAGCCATACATTGACGGGCTAGCTCCAGGGCTATGTTAATTCTCTATCACAATATCATCCAAAGGACCCCAGACTATCTGGACATACTTCAGAACATCACATTGGCCCATTACACTGACGGCATCGTGTTAATCAAGCTAGACGAGGAGAATTGGCAAGGATCTTGGAAGTCTTGGTGAAACACACGTGCTGCACAGTGTGGGAGACACACCCTACGAAGATGCAATGCCTTGACCAATGGCTAAGGTTCTAGGGATCCCAGGACCTGGGGACTGTCAGGACATCCCCTCCAAAGTGAAAGACACAGGCTCACACCTCACACCTTCCCACTGAAACAGAAGCACAGCACTTGCTAGGTGTCTACAGGTTTGCAATCAGCGTATTCCATACTTGGGAATACTGTTCCTACACATTTATCGGGTAACTTCAAAGTTTACTGGTTTTAAAAAAGACTCAGAACAAAAACGGGCTCCACAGAAGATCAAAGCTACATGTCAAGCAGTTCTGACACTCAGGGCATGTAACCTGGAAGAGCCCGTAGTACTAGAGGTATTGGGGTAGAGAAAAACACTGCATTAGCTTCTGGAAGGAACCAAAAGGGGAGTTGCAACATAGAACCATAGGACTTTGTAGCAATGTTACATACACCATTGAGGCATGGAGCTATATGCCAGGAGACAATTCTGGGCTCTAGTAGAAACAGAATATTAAAACACACACACACACACACACCTAACCTTGGGGAAAGCATAGAAAAATCTAACCATGAGACATGAAGCAGCCTCAGAGCCCAAACTACTCACGGTGAACTGGAGAGAGTGGGACCTAGCAAGTGATAAGGTTGAGTAGGCCCTAGAGAAGCCATCACAAAATGGAGCTGGAACACCCAGAACTAGGCTAAAGCACGTCCAGAAAGAAGACCGCACAAACCAGTGGCCCAGACTCCTCCTCCTTGTCATCACTTACAACGACTCCACCCACATTGCTCACTCAGCTCCCCAGTCTGGCCTCATGGGGAAAGGGTTGGAGTTTCCCACGACAGATCAAAGGGAAAGTTTCAGTTTTATTCACAGGTTAGTCGGATCCATAGATGAATGCAAACCACAAACAGATTGTGGTTGCATTAGCCACACGCTGATGTGGCCTTGGAATGATGCCAAGGAAAATCCTCCCAGTGGGTAAAGCTGCAGACGAGGCGCCCAGTTCTGCAACTGTGTGACGTGCCCAAGGAAAGGATATCCATGACCTGACGAGCAGTGGTGAATGGCTGAGCTGGTTGGTCAAGGGCCTGGAAGGAGCAAGATTAAAAGACTGGAGACAAGGAGGTCTGGGGTAGAAGCATGTGATGGCCTTGTGGATGCTGGCACGTGTGAGGAACTCTCACATGCTCATGTCTACCAAGAACATCCATGGCAGAACAGGCAGTGGCCATGACAACTCCTCGGAAGCCAGCCAGCCTCTGTCCTCAGCCACCCTAGCGCGTTCCCAACTGGCTCAGGAATGAAGCAGTAGTCATGGGGGCAAAGACAGAGGGTATGTGTGGGTTTAGAAGCTTGGGCTCTTTCTCACCAAGTCTGAGCCAGCTACAGCCACAGCCGCATAGTCAACCTGCTGACAATGGGTGCCCAGTGCTGAGCCCAGTATAGCACCAACCATTGGCTGCTGGAGACCAACCAACCACTGGGTGCAAGTTAATTACAGTTGATCCTTAAACAATGTGCGTTTGAACTGTAGAGGTCCATTCATACATGGGTAATTTTCAATAGTAAATAAAACAGTACTACATGATCCGTGGGTGGGATCTTCGGACACAGAGGAACTATGGATATGGAAGGCCAACGGTAAGTTATATTCAGATCATTCCCTGTGTTGTTCAAGGGTGTACATTGCACCCTTCCGTAATGGAAAAGGCAGCCAGAGATTCATCCTTTCCAGATGAACACACATTCCAGGTATGTGTTTGAATCTCCTGCCCACAGAGCCTCGACTAGTACCACTGCTGAGGCTCACAGAAAGTCTGACCTACCAGCAGAGGATTCCCCTCAACGATATCATCCTGTACCAAGGGACTTGCTTTATCTCAAAGGGGAAAAGCAGTGTATACAAGACTACAGATCCACTGATCCTAAAACATACTATGCCATCGAAAAGTCATGAGCCTTCGAGAGCATAGCTGAGGCACCAGCACGGCCATGGTGCCCTGAGAAGACAGGACGCCAGTCCTCAGGGTGCCGCCGTGCGCCAGTGGCCAGAATACAGCTCCACAGCCAGCACTCAGAATTCACGGATGGATCTGGAAGCCGAGAAGTGGGAGTGGGCCCACACGTGCATCACCCGGTACAGTTACGGCTGAGCACCTGTGTGCCACCGATGGATGCCTCCACCCTTCAGTCCCACCTAAGTGAACAGAGCTCCTTACACTTAAAGCTATGGCTGCCGCCCCTTCCGGTTTCATCCCTCTTATCAAGAGACCAGCAGGCACAGAAAATAGCTAAGTAATCTGACCAGAAGGGGCGCTGAGGTAAGGTGAGGGGATGGAGCTGCTACATTGCAGGGGAGGGGAGGGATAGGCTTGGCACGCAGGGCGACTCCCTGGAGCATCTCCTGGCATCCAGGTGCTCAGCCATAACTGTACAGAGTACAGCCACTGCCTGGCAGGGTCCTAGCAATACGAACATGCCTCTTTCTATTACATCTTTGCCTAGTCTCTCAGTCGTGTCCAACTCTTTGCGACCCCATGGCTGTAGGCTACCAGGCTCCTCTGTCTATGGAATTTTCCAGGCCAGAATCCTGGAGTGGGTAACCATTCCCTTCTCCAGGAGGGGGTCTTCCCAATCCAGGGATCGAACCCAGGTCTCCCGCTTTGCAGGCATATTCTTTACCATCTCAGCCACCAGGGAAGCCCGTTACATCTTTAATGACATTCGAATTTACTATAAGTAATATATATATACAAACACACATACACATATATGGGGCTTCCCAGGTGGCACTAGTGGTAAAGAACCTGACTGCCAATGAAGAAGACATAAGAGAAAGGTTCCATTCCTGAGTTGGGAAGAGCCCCTGGAGGAGGGCACGGCAACCCACTCCAGTATTCTTGCCTGGAGAATCTCATGGACAGAGGAGCCTGACGGGCTACAGTCCATGGGGTTGCAAAGAGTTGGACATGACTGAAGCAACTTTGCATGCAGACATATATATATATATATATACTGTCCATTTTTATGACTACCTAAATTTCCTCCTAAAAAAACACAAGATTTTAACTTTTACCTACAGGGGATCCAGGTTCTTAGACAAACTGATTAAGGTCTAAAGACTGGAATCATCTGCCTCAGGTACTGAGTCAGATATGGGTGAGAGGAGAGTAAAGCCCATAACCCTTTCACGGTGCCCAGTTTTCACGGGGACCATTCTGCAGGGAAAGGGAGCTAGCTAGCCTCTGCCCCATGGCCTTATGGTCCACAGAGCCCACTGGGAAAAGACCCAGAAAGCCCAGCAGCCCCTCTTACCTAGGAACATGGCAGCCCTGCTGCACCGGGTGATGAAACAGTTGAAAGAGAGGGCACTTGATGAAATTAAAAGGCAACCAATTTAAAAGAGATTAAGCAGGGAAAAGGGGATTTAATGATCAGCTTTTGCCACTGTGAACTAACTGAACCCACTGGTACGGAGACTAATGGTTTAATATGTTGTTAAACAAGGGTGAGACGTGTGTGTGAGTAATAAGGGCATCTGTAGTTATAGCAACAAGGGTGAAATTACACTCCTGCAGGCCCTGGACCCTGGGGGCGGCTCTCTGCTTGCCTCCTGACTCAGGTCAGGACCAACAATTCAGCGGCCTCCTAGCTCCAGGAAAAGCAATTTCCCTGAGAGGAGAAAGGAGCCTGGGGTTGTGTGAAAGGGAGAAACTCTTAAAGAGCAGGAGGGCAGGCCAGAGCTCTGCGGCTTCACTCCAGCAGGGTAGCAAGGCTTCCAGGCCGGCCTGGACAATGGAAGGAGGTCACTCATCTCAGACACCCCGCAGCATCAGCTGCGAAGGGCTTTGGAGGAATAATCGCCACTTATCATTCATTTCTGCTGAACAGTCTAGAGGAGTGGACTATTTTCTTTCTTCCTTTTTTTTTTTTTTTTTTTTTTTTTTAAGGTATTGGAGACAAATGATCTCCAATATTGGGCTTCCCTTGTGGTAATGGGAAGGTATTGGGCTTCCCTTGTGGCTCAGCTGGTAAAGAATCAGCCTGCAATACGGGAGACCTGGGTCCAATCCCTGGGTTGGGAAGATCCCCTGGAGAAGGGAAAGGCCACCCACTCCAGTATTCTGGCCTGGAGAATTCCATGGGCTGTATAGGCTGTGGGGTTACAAAGAGTTGCACATGACTCAGTGACTTTTTCTTTCACTTTTCACTTTCATTGGAGACAAATGATATTTGGAACAGCGAAGACTTTCAGGGAGGGACAGAGTGAGGAGTAAGGAAATGTGTGCAGGTTCTTGGGGATGCGAGAGCATGAGGTCAGGGGTGGTGATGATAAAACACACAATTTTACTCAGCATGTCACCCTCAGGACCGCATGGCCTTTCACTGTGGCCTGTAGGCTCGAGGATGTGTGGTGGACCCCTTGGCCGTCTGCCTGGCCCAGGCCTGGCAGGGCAGATGGATTCAAAGCAACTGGTCATTAAATGGGTGAATGAACAGTGACCCTGGGCCCCACAGATAATCTTGCGACAGGCCTGGTGATGGACGAGCTAGGCGTCTGCAGGCATACTTGGTGTTTTCTTGGATATCATCTTATATCATCCTCAGAACAACGCCACGAGGTAGGAAAGATTAAGTCACGTCCCCAAGGCCACAAGCTGGCAGAAGGCAGTGAGACATTCTAAATCACCACCCTGTGTGCCTCCAGGGTGGGAGGGATGGAAGCCCCAAGGAAGGGGCCTTCTCCGGGTGGAGGCGGCCATGCCTGCACTGCCCTCCAACTGAAAGTCTGTTGTCATTGCTGTTCAGTCCGCTAAGTCGTGTCTGACTCTTTGTGACCCCATGGACTGCAGCGCTCCAGGCTCCTCTGACCTCCACAATCTCCCAGACAGTGAAGTTTGCTCAAATTCATGTTGACTGAGTCAGTGATGCTATCTAACCATCTCACCCTCTGCTGTCCCCTTCTCCTTTTGCCCTCAATCTTTCCCAGCATGAGGGTCTTTTCCAACGTGTCAGCTGTTCGCATCACGTGGCCAAAGTATTGGAGCTTCAACTTCAACATCAGTCCTTCCAATGAATATTTAGGATTGGTTTTCTTTAGGATTAACTAATTGATCTCCTTGTAGTCCAGGGGACTTTCAACAGTCTTCTTCAGCAACACAATTCAAAAGCATCAATTCTTCAGCCCTCAACTTTCTTTATAGTCCAACTTTCACATCCATACATGACTAGTGGAAAAAACGTAGCTTTGACTAGACAGACCTTGTCGGCAAAGTAATGTCTCTGCTTTTTAATATGCTGTCTAGGTTTGTCATAGCATTCCTTCCAAGGAGCAAGCGTCTTTTAATTTCACGGCTACAGAAACTCTAGGTCAACACGAATCAATGCAGACTTAATTTAGAATCAGACGGGTTGAGAATTTGTTGACATCAGAGCTTACTTTGAATGGGTGTTGCTTTGATTTTCATGTGTAACAAATTCTTCCTTCTGGAATTATAGTTTGACACCTGATATGTCACTTAGGAAGGGCCCAAGGTCACTTGTCCATTCACCCATTTAATGACCACTCATTGAGAATCTATCTGTGCCCTGTAGAGCCTGGGCTAGGCAGCAGGCCACACACACACACAAACACACCATCTGAGTCAGGAGACAGGAGGTCGCATGAAAGGTCATGAAGGTTATGACAGGGCTGGCTTGGCAGATGCAAGCGTTTCCCCTCGAGATTAACCAGCTTTGTCCCTTCCCAGAGGCCAGCACTTGGTCCCTGTGTGACCTCGAAAGTCCAAGCTTAGAGCCTCCATTAGCCCTTCTGTAGAAATCATGATACCGCAGCTACCTAAGTCACAGGGTCACTGTGGGAATAAAGTAAAAAGGTGCATATTGAAGCGCCTTGACAACCTAAGAGCTCTCTACAAGGGTAAGAGAGTATAACTGTGCCAGAATCTAAGCATAGAGTTGTACTAGAATACAAGTGAGAGGTCCTCACACCAGCTACGCTACAAACAGCATCCCTGCTGGAGGGGCCAGTGCTGATTGATCAGGGACTGGGAAACAAACACGCTAGACAGACATGTTTCATTGCTAAAACACGCAAAGCAGTGCAGGATCATTAGCCAGGATGTGAACACAGATTCATGCTATAGATGTTACATTTTAATTGTGTTTGTTAAGGGGGGATTAAATTAAAGACAACCTACAGTGAAAGCTGGTTTCTGTAAAAACAGTTTCATTTAAAAAAAAAAAATGGCTGCAGTTGTTAGTACCTTCATGTGGGTCAGTGACACCCAGAAAACAGAGAGGCTTAGAGAGAACCTCTTACATCCCTTGCCCTCCCCACCATCAAATATTGTCAGAGATCCACTCCCCGGGCAGCATATAGAATTCCTACCTTTGCCTGGAGTTCAAGGTGGCCTTGGGGGTCAGGCAAAGATGGTCTATTTTACAGACCCCCAAGGGACCCAGCACCCTGGGGAAGCTACTTAATTCTCTTCTCCTCAACAGTCATGCTGGATCTGGGAATGGTCCTCCCAGACCTACTTCTCCTGCCCCATGCTGGGGGGATGTTGCTGCTATGAACAACTTACCCCCTGTCTTTTCCTAATCTGCCTCTCAGCTCCCAAGCATCATACAGCCTACAAGATGAGGACAAAGTAGCCCCCATCTGCCGACTCAGAATTCATCTAGCTCATCCCTCCCCTGGGTGAGCCAGCCCCGCTGCTCAGAAGAGAACATGGTGCGGGACAGAGACAGGCTTTTCCAGTAGCCTGCATGATTCTAAAAAGCCAATTACATGCTTATTACTCCTCTCCAGGAACGAAACCCTCGTCCCTCGTGGACGGCCCCCTTCCCTAGCACACGCTCGCTTATCTCAGCCATGCGGTCCCTCCTGCCAGCCACTGCTGTCAGAAATGTAGAGTTGGGCTCTTAATCACCTGCCAATGGGCCTAGAGGGAAGGCAGGAGTGGAAAATGCCCATACTGGAGCTAAAAGAGACGCACACGGGAGCTGGAAAAGCCAGCAGGCGCTGCAGGCATGGGCTCATTTGTAGACAAGGAAGGAACCCCACGAGGGCCTCATGAAGCTGGGGTCACAGAAGGGCGTGAAGGGAGGAGACATTTTGAAGGAGGTCTGGGGTCCTCTCTCTCAGCCCTTTGGACCAAATCCAGCCACCTCCACTGATAAAGTTTTATGGAAACCCAGTTACACCCACTCATTTATACCGTGTGCTGTGGGACGGGGGAGCCTGGTGGGGCGCCGTCTATGGGGTCACACGGAGTCGGACACGACTGAAGTGGCTTAGCAGCAGCAGCAGCCTTCTCACTACAGCAGCAGAGCTGAGGCCATACGGGCTGCAAAGCTTAAGATATCTACTGTCTGGGCCTTGACCCCTGGTGTAGTAGAAAGAGCACTGGCCTGGATCCTGGGAGCCAGGAGACTGGAGGGTAACGTGTGCTCTGTCCTGTCTGGCTGAGCGCCCTGCATAGGTCTCTTCACTTCTCTATGGATCAGTTTTTCTCGTCTATAGAACGGGGATGTAACATCCACTTTAAAGGGCATTGTCTTAATTCGTAAAAATGGGATAACCTGTGTGCACAGTGAAGCCTGGAAGGCAGACGCATCAATGGAAGAGGTGAACCTTTCTTCCACTGTGGCTCTGAAATATACCTCTGCAGACTATTCTCCGTGGGCTAGAATATTTTCAGAGCCCCTGACTGTGTTTTGTGAATATGCATATGGATGGATGACAGGTGTGGGTCAGAAAGGAAAGCAAGAGAAGGGAGAGAGGAGAGCTGTTCTTTGACATCCACTTGATTTTCTCAGGAGAAATATAGATGAGCCCTCTAATCAAAGCCCTTTTTCTCGTTTAATGGGGACACCGGCACACTCGAAAGATGGCCACAAAGCCCCCGGGGGGCCGGAGGCAGATGCTGGGATGGGGGGTCCATCGTAACACCTGGCTTTGGTCAGCCTCCCCTTGGGCTGAGTCTATGGATCATGACCCCAGTCTCATTCCTGCAGTCCTCTCCTCCCCAAGTTCTGCAGTATGACCATTCGTCACCACCACCCTACCCTTCTCAAAGTCAGAATACCATCCCACAGGGCGTCTCCAGTTGCCATGGTAACACTTCTGCTAAACAGTGTTTTCACACAGAGCAAATGTATCTTTAGGAGCTAAGGAGATGCCTCGGGGGCCCCAGGACAGGTGGGCTGCAATCATCCTCAGGGCACTCACAGCCTCCTGAGGGAGGAAGGGGGTGTGAGGTGATCCAGTGAGGATCTTTAGGGGTCCTAAGGCCAGAAGAAATCGTGATGCCGCCCATATATAATTCTAAATAAACACAACATGCCACAGTAAAGCTTATAAGTATATTTACAAGTATATTGGAATGGACAGTAGCTTTGTGGCTCTTCCAATACCAAAATGCTGGGTGAGCTGATGGGAGCTGAATTCCCTCCCTCACTCCCCACCCACAGTGGTCCTGCTATGCTCTTGCCCTCAGCATGAACTTCATCTGCTTAGTGAAGTCAGCACTGATGGTAAAAGTGCTCGGAAAGCCTAGGCAGACAGCACAGATGGCCAAGAGGGACCACTTCCGGGACAGGTCTTGTGGGAATGCTACTTGCCTGCCCTCTTGCCTCCTCAAGGAGTTCCTTCCTATAATTGCATTCTCTCGGTCTTATCTTACATCATCACAGTTTCCCTCTCCCCTGGATCAGCTCACTAGCACACACACCTAGTAACATATTTGCCATTTTAAAAACACTCCCTTGACCCCTAGATTGCTCTCCAGCAATAATCCCTTTGTATGAAAAAAGATCCCATATTTACAGTCTCCTTCCCTTTTCCCTTGAGCCCCACCTCATCAGGCTCTCAGCTCTGCTCTCTACTGAAATGGCCCTTATGGTGGTCAGCTATGATTTATGAGTGACCCACATGGAGGTCATCCTTCCACAGATGTTAAATCCTATAGACAAATCCTAATTCTCAGCATGCTTCATTCAACAGCATCACTGCACAGCAGCTCCAGCCCTCCCACTGGGGTGCCTTCCTCCTTCACCTCTGCAACCCCCCTCTCTCCAGGCCCCCTCCCACTTCTCTTACCACCCCTTCTCAGCCTCCTCCTCCCAGCTAAGCACTGAAGTGCCCCCATTCTGTAGCCAGTCATCCTCTCTTCTGCATCCACACACACCCCCCGCATGATCTCATCAAGTCCCAGGATTTCAATATAGAAATGACTCCTGAATTTACATCTTTACCTCCAACCTCTCTCCCTCTTCATTTCCAACTGCTTACCCAGCATCTCCACTCTAAGGTCTAAAATATATCCTGAACACATGTCCCTGGCCCAAGACCTGATTTCCTCTCTGAACATTCTTCTCTAAGCCTTCCCCGTCTCAGTATGAGGAAATCCATCCTCCTCGATTCTCCAGCCTCCAATGTATGTGTCACTCTTGACTCCTCTCACCGACAGGAAACTTGAAGTACATCCCAGGTGACCTCTCAGCACGCCCACCACTATCACCAGAGCCCGAGCCAAAGTCACCCCTCATCTGAACTTTTAACTGGCCTCCCTGCTTCTCCCCTTTCTCCCTAGAGGTTATTCTCCACACATAAGTCATCAGTACTTATCCTTTGAACACGTAAATCAAGTCGTGACACACTTCCTCACCAAAACGTCTCCTGGCTGAACAGCTCTCTCAAGAACAAAAATCTTACAATGGTTCAAAGACCCCACACATTCTCATCTCCTGCTCCTCCTCCTCAGTCACCCCATTCCAATCATACTGGGGTCCTGGTTATTCCTCCACCACCCCTGCCAAGCATGCCACAGGGCCTTTGCACATGCTATTACTTCCACCTGAAAGTCTTTCCCTGAGATAGCTGCATGTCTCACCTCCTCCTGCTTACATCTCAGCTCGCCTTTCCAGAGGACTTCTCTGGGCTACCCTTCCCTTTATTCTGTTCTATTTCTCTTCACAGCATTCATTAGCACCATGGAGGTTTTTATACACCTATTTGCCTTCTCTCTCCTCTCACTAGAATATAACCCCCATGAGGACAGGATCTCCAGTGGGTATCCTTAATACCCAGCCCAAGGCTTAGCATATAATCCTACTCGACAAATATTTGCCAAGTAAGTGTCAGGTCCCAAAGTATCAATTTTATTTGGAGAAGCAATGGGGAGCCACTGAAAACTTTGGAGGAGACCAATTCCACATGGCTGGTTCCAGGGCAGCCTTCCTGGCAGTGACGGTGAGCTGTTGAAACAGGAGAGAAAGAGCCCACAGCTGGAAGTCAGAACATCTGACAGGTGTCCCCACTACACCACAGACTCTACAGCAGGCCAGTCACTTTATCCCCATTTGGGTCAGGTTTTTTTTTTTTTTTTTCTGTGATAACAATGAAAATAACATTGATCTGAGTATTTATATTGGGTTAAACACTTCAAGTGGCTCACCTAACTTATCCTTCTTATAACTCAAGATGTAGGTCTTACTATTGTACCTACTTCAGAGATGGAAAAACAGAGACAAAAAGATTTTTGGTATTGTGAGGGAGTTGACAAGCCTGGATCCCAATGCAGGAGGTCTGATTCCAGAATCGATGAGCTGGATCTCATGATCGGCAAGCCACCCTCCCACCACTAATAGCTTCTAATATGGAGAGGTGGAGAAAGAGTGCACGAGACAGCTAGAGAGGCTACCGCAATCGCCCTGATGCGAGAAGCTAAACAGGACCAACCAGAGAATGCTAAGTCAGGGCTGGATGTGAGATGGGCAGTGCCAAACGACAGTCCCACAGCAGTGGGAAAACCATCACGGACTTGTGGGCCCACTGGATGTGGGCGGTGAGAAGAGGAGGCCAGAGATGAGGTCAGCTCTGAGAGCTCTAACCTGGGTGGGGAGGAGGGTGCAGGGACCTGGGACAGGAGAAGATCTGGCGATGAGCCGAGGAAAGTATTCATCAGGCTTCTCCAGAGAAACAGATCCAACAGGAGAGAGGGAGGGATGTTAAGCAATTGGCTCCAACAAGAGTGGATGCTTGAGTCCAAAGCCTGGAAACTTTGGCAGGCTTTCTAGGATAGCATCTCGAAGAGAACTTCTTCTTCAGGAAACCTCACCTGAAGTTTTCAAAAGATTGGATGGGGCCCACCCACACTCCAAAGGGTCACCGGCTTGACTCCAAGTCTACTGATTTAAATGATTATCATATCTATAATACCTTCACAGCAATATCTAGACCAGTTGCTTCCAAACAACCAGGCCCCATAGCCTTGCCCAGCTGACACCTGGCATTTAACCATGGCAGTGGGCTTGTCTTCAGACATGCCAAGGGTACAGAGCCAGCCGGAGACCCAAGGGCACCTCCAGGAAGTCATTTCTCCCCAGTGAGGGGCTGGGACACTGGATTTTCTCCAGATTTGCAAAGGTCAGACTGTCCATCTTGATTCCTCCTCTCCTCTTCTTATTTTGCCAGGTCCCTGAGGCCTTGTAGAAGCTTCTTCCTTCCCACTATTATGGCTGCTGTTATTATCCTTCTTAATCTTGGCACGAGGATGCCCTGGCTGGCTTCCAAGAAGGAGAATTACTTTCTGTCTCCCTTACACTCTCCTGTTGCTTTTAATTGGATGCAGAATATCTTGTCTTCTCTTCCCAGACAGACGCTGGAGTGTGGACTATAATGATGTAAGAGATGCCTTGGCTCAGAGATGAATGAGGCCGAGGATGGGGTGACTCAGGGTTATCCTGGCCGTTCCATGGAGACATTTGCTTCTAAGAAGATTCCTAACACCCTGTGTCTATGGCTTCTCAGAAGAGGGGCTGGGCAAGGATCACAAAGGGTTCCAGTTCTGCCTTGGTCACTAATGTGTCAGATGACGGTGGACCAGCCTTTCCCAATCTCTGGCCTTGAGTTTCCACCTGTGGTACGTACTAAGTTGCTTCAGTTGTGTCCGACCCTGTGCAACCCTATGAACTGTAGCCCACCAGGCTCCTCTGTCCGTGGGATTCTCCAGGCAAGAATACTGGAGTGGGTTACCATGCCCTCCTCCAAGGGATCTTCCCAACCCAGGGATTGAATCCGCATCTCTTATGTCTCCTGCATTGGCAGGAGGGTTCTTTAATACTAGCACCACCTGTTTCCACAGCAACCTGGCTTATTTCCAAGTTGTCTTATGGCTGGACCATTCCACCATGCCACCATGACCTGTAATTTCTATCATGCTCATGTATAGACAGGGGACTGGCCTGAGTCAGGGTATGTGAACATGTGCAGAAGGACTCTAAGGCACACCTCGGAACCAAATCCAGGACCTTCAACTCCAAGTTCAGAGCCCCTTCTCCAGCCATCCCAAAACTGCCCACATGTTGAGTGCAACTCCAGGTAAGGAATACACAACACGCTGCGGCCAGTTCACCCACACAGCGCACACACCTGCAAACACAGCAAAAGCTAACATTTTATGAATGCAACTCTCCCCTTCTGCTTGTACTGCTTTCTTATTCAATCCTCCATGCATTTAAAAGAAAAAAAAACACAGTTCAGGGATGCATCAAAATCCATGTTAAACCAACTCTGTGGGCCACCTCCCACTAAACGGGACACCCACATGCTCTCACCAAGAGCTAGAGACAAGCTCTGCTCTCAGCATCTTCCTACACTGAGGCATCGCAGGGCACAATCAAGAGAGCAAACCTGAAAACTCGGTGGTCCTAGGCCAGTGCACAAGGAGTCTAGACCAAAGGGGTCCTGGGTGAGATCAGCCGACCATGGCTGCTTTAAAAAGAAACCTGGTACATAGATAACAGTGGCTTAACAGTGTCTCCCCAGCCTTCCTTGCGGGACGTGTATAGAGTATCTATTGCCCATCACCTGTGTGTCTCTTTCTCACCACAACTTCATATGCCCACACTTTGTGGTTAAAATAGGATCCGAAATGAAATTCACACCCACCATTGCATACCTGTGTACACTGCACACCTCCATAAATAATAGTCTTTGCCTCTAGAAGGCTTTAGGCAACAAATGCTAAGGGGGTTACAGTGTGCATGTGTGCATGTGCACGTGTGTGTGTGAATGTGTGGGTGTACATGGGGGCAGGGTGTTGCATGGTGACACCCTTCTCAGATAACAGAGGTCTGCTGAATCCATCACTCAAACGTATGCAGTGAGGCATGGAACCCACATGAACATGCCTATGAGCCAGATCCTCTTCAGTGTCTATTCTCATCCTCACTGTTACCTGCGTAAACTTTTTCTCACCTTCCTCCTGCTCCCCACTGCAGAAGTCTGACCTCCTCACACATGAGACTGCCAAGGGAGACAGGCATGAGGGTGCCTGGCCTCTGTGAGAAGCCTTCATGACCAGCACTTAGCTGCCACGGGCTCCCCGACACTACAGTCACTTCCTTCTCCAAGATGCTGGTCCTCTACCCCAGGACAGGACGGGCTGAAGCTGCCATTCAGCCCAGGTCTCTGTCCTCTGCAATCACCTGGAGCCAGAACGGGTCTGGCTCCGGGGCCCAACATGACACAGCCCCTCACCCAGCCCTGCTGGAGGGTGATTTCAACACCCCAGGGCTGTAGGGCTGCTGCCTGCAGCCAGGCCCAGTGACTGGGGCTCCACTGTCTGCCCTTCTCCCCGCGTCTCCCACACATAACAGGCTGTGTCAGAAATACTGCTCCTGTATTATAAATATGCAAAGCTTGGGAGGCAGTAGGCGACGGGGATAAAACACTAGGGATTATTTACGAGTCTCTGGCTCAAACGCTGGGGCTTTATTTGCTTAATGAATGGCCGGGGCCAGCCATCAGCCCGGGGATTTATTTGTCACTGGAAGCAGAAGACACTAGGATGTGGAGATGTAAAAATGACAAATTCCCCGACTCTGCCAAGGTGGTATTTCATTGCCACGATGTCTAGCGGGGAAAGGAAGGTGAGGAGCAGGAAAGGACAGCTCACATGCTAAGTAGCAGCGGGTGGAGAGGAGTTTACAGTTGAGGGATCAGCTGTGTAAGGGGAAAAAAAAAAAACCCGAAAGCACTGTTTTTCAGAAGGCAGGTGGGGAGCCAGGAATGAGGGCGTCTGCGGCAAGTCTCATGTGTTCGTATAAGCCTCAGCTCCCCTGGGCGCTCCCTGTGCACCCACGTATCAAATTGTCCCAAAGAGTGGAGGCCCGGCTCTGAGTTTCTCTTCAGCAACTCAAGAGTGGTGTGACCTTGAGCAAGTCACTTCAACTCTCTGGATCTGTTTTCTCATTTGCAAAATGAAGTGTTGGATAAGCTCCGTGACTCTCACACAAAGAACCAAAGTCAGGAACAGCCAGGCTGCCTGTTCACACATATTCTGCCCCGTGCCCCCCACCACATTCACTGCCACAGGTGCCTCTGCCACCTCCATCACCCTCAGTGCCTCCACCACCATCAGCCCCAAATGCCTCCTCCTGGCCACCAGCATCCGACCACTCGGTCCTCCCATAGCACCTGCGTCCCCTGGCAGTGAAGCCATTCGGGCAAAGACTGGTCTTTGTCTCCTTGAGTCTCTCTCTCCACTTCATTCATTTGGAAACACAAAGTGAAAGTGCAAGTCCCTCAGCCGTGTCAGACTCTTTGCAACCCCATGGACTGTAGCCCACCAGGCTCCTCTATCCATGGAATTCTCAAGGCAAGAATACTGGAGTGGATAGCAGTTCTCTTCTCCCGGGATCTTCCCAATCCAGGGATCGAACCCAGGTCTCCTGCATTGCAGGCAGATTCTTTACCATCTGAGCCACCAGGGATGCCCGAGAATACTAGAGTGGGGAGGTAGCCTATCCCTTCTCCAGTGGATCTTCCCGACCCAGGAATCGAACCAGGATCTCCTGTATTGCAGGCGGATTCTTTACCAGCTGAGCTACCAGGGAACAGAACCTCTGACTTTCAGCTGGTCATGCTCACCCAGCTAACGACTATATTTCCCAGCCTGCCTTAGAGCTAGATGGAGCCACCTAATGAATAGAAGATGAGTGGATATTACGTGTATAACGTACAGACCGCACTCTTTGTAAAGGAAATGGGCTGTCCCTGCTCCTCTCCTTCCCTCTTCCCCTGCACTGGGACATGGATGGGGTGGTGGTGGCCAGTCTCAGCTGTGGGAACAAGGACGACACACTAAGACGTGGAGAAGAAACACAACAACTGGGCTCTCCATGTGAGTTCACACTGTGGATCAGGGCCCACCTTGGACCACCTCTGGACTGTTCAGAGAGAGAAGCAGCAGTGTCTATCTTGATGGAACCACTATCATTTTTGGTGTCTTTATTACAGCAGCTCAGCCCATATCCTAATAGATACACTTACTGTTCCTCCTGGAAGAGAGTCCTTCTCTGCTCGGGGCAGTCACAGCACACCCACTCTCTGACAAGCACTCTATAAGGGCACATCATACAGACTAACATGTGCGTCTTCCAAACAGTGAGCAGCTGGAGCACATGGCTGTGTCCTCTTCATTCTCACACCATCCCAGCTTTTTGGCACACCTCTCGAAACCACAATGTATCCAAACATGGTGGTATGTAGTAAAAGGAAGTCTTCACATGCCGTGCCTGAGCCTTGAAAAGAGCTGCCACCTTTTGAGTCTCATAAGGAAATGGGGCTTTGGATGCAGGACCTTGGCTGTATATCCTGACTTGTAAGAAGGGGCAGAGGCTCCCTCCCTCTCCCCACCAAGGGAAGGAGCAGCGTGGTGGTGGGACACTCTGGGTAACGTGTTCTGGCTCCAGTAAGTGTCCTTCTGTTAGGACCTGCTGTCCCTGGCATTTCCCACCTGTGCCCTGCCCCCTCCACCTCCTGAGAGGAACTCCTTGGAGCTGCCATACTATCTGCTGCCTTTAGGAGTCTTCTTAGTCCTTCAGGAAGGCCATGCTGAAGCCATGATGGGCTTGGAGAGGGATGGATTCTCATGGCCAGACTCATGAATACAAAGAAACCCTTCAGACCTATAATGTTGAGACTAGCTCCCTAAAGTGGGTGACTAGTCAAGGGCTCAGGCCCAGAGCCCTTCTCAGAAAGTCTTCTGTACCCACAGTCCCTGGGGAACTTGTGGGGCTGGCTGGTTGGGGGTTCAACCACTCGAGATGCCTCCAGCCACTGACCCCCCGAACTTTCATTCCTACCTGAGCCCAGGTTGGGGAAGAGGAGGTCAGGGTGTGGGGATCAGGTAGGAAGACTACCGTGCTGGGCTCCAGGATGTCTCGAACAGCAACCAAAGGAGAGGCAATGTTCATTTCCAGGCTTCAAGAAACAGATGATGCCGGCAGATCAGGGTAGCTGAGCCTGACTTTCGGTGCTTTTACTTTTCTGGTGCCTCCTGAGGTCCAGCATGTTAAGAAGCATCCTGAGATGGGAGGGGAGTTTGGAGGAGAATGCAGACATTTCCATGTGTGGCTGAGTCCCTTCACTGTTCGCTTGAAACCATCACAACATTGTTAATCAGCTATACCCCAACACAAAATAAGGCTTCCCTGGTGGCTCAGATGATTAAGAATCTGACTACAATGCAGGAGACCTGGGTTCTATCCCTGGGTTAGGAAGATACCCCTGGAGAAGGGTATGGC
The DNA here is from genome assembly GCA_006410615.1 of Neotragus moschatus. NCBI lineage: Eukaryota > Metazoa > Chordata > Mammalia > Artiodactyla > Bovidae > Neotragus > Neotragus moschatus. Next base: position 172,085 of record SJYA01001694.1, on the reverse strand, counting down.
AACCCATTCCAGTATTCTTGCCTGAAGAATTCCACAGACAGAAGAGCCTAACAGGCTACACAGTCCATGGGGTCCCAAAGAGTTGGACAGGACTGAGAGACTACACTTTCACTTTACTTTCAATACAAAATAAAAAGTTAAAAAAAAAAAAAGCATCCTGCTACACAGGAATAAACAACTTCTTCATCCTGGGAGCTGACCCAATTTTGAAAAATATTTTAAATCTATCTAACAGATAGCAAATAATTTTCACTATCTACTTATTTCATGTCTGCTTATCTTTGCCCCTGATGTGAAGAGCCTGCTCATTGGAAAAGACTCTGATGCTGGGAAAGACTGAGGGCAGGAGGAGAAGAGAATGACAGGGAATGATGGTTGGATGGCATCACCAACCCAAGAAACATGAGTTTGAGCAAGCTCCAGCAGATGGTGAAGGATAGGGAAGGCCGGTGCGCTGTAGTCCATGGGATCGCAGAGAGTTGGACATGATTGAGTGAATGAACTGAACTGAACTGAACTGAACCTGAATTGTCATCTCCAGCAAGCAAATAAGTAGAATAAATAAGTTAAAAAGTAAATAAGTAGATTGTTGTTGTTCAATCGCTCAGTTGTGTCTGACTCTCTGCGACCCCATGGACTGCAGCATGCCAGCCTTCCCTGTCCTTCACCATCTGTTGGAGCTTGCTCAAACTCTTGTCCATTGAGTCAGTGATGCCATCTAACTATCTCATTCTCTGTCCTCCCCTTCTCCTCCCACCTTCCATCTTTCCCAGCATCAGGGTCTTTTACAATGAGTCAGTTCTTTGCATCAGATGGCCAGAGTATTGGAGCTTCAGCTTTAGCATCAATCCTTCCAATGAATATTCAGGACTGATCTCCTTTGGGATGGACTGGTTGGATCTCCTTGCAGTCCAAGGGACTCTCAAAAGTCTTCTCTAACATCACAGTTCAAAAGCATCAATTCTTCGGCACTCGGGTTTCTTTATAGTCCAACTCTCACGTCCATACATGACTACTGGGAAAACCATAGCTTTGACTAGATGGACCTTTGTTGGCAAAGTAATGTCTCGCTTTTTTTTTTTTTCAAAAAGCAGAGACAATTCAAGTTCCTCCCATATAGAAACAAAGAGATGCAAAATTATTTAAAAAAAAAAAAAAAAAAAAAGCATCCTGGGACTGTGAAATTACAGAAGCAGCCCAGAGGTCCACAGAAGCACAGTCACAACTTGCTTCTGTGGTCTTCCAGCCAGGGGAGCTGTTGAGAATGTTCCTCCCTGCACCCCCACCTCCACCCTCCAACTCNAAAATTATTAAAAAAAAAAAAAAAAAAAAAAGCATCCTGGGACTGTGAAATTACAGAAGCAGCCCAGAGGTCCACAGAAGCACAGTCACAACTTGCTTCTGTGGTCTTCCAGCCAGGGGAGCTGTTGAGAATGTTCCTCCCTGCACCCCCACCTCCACCCTCCAACTCTTTCCAGCCCAGGAAGCCCCTGCTCAGCACAGGCCAGCAGCACCGCTGAGCCATTAAGGTCAGATCAACCTCCCAGTGATCTGCCTTGAAGAGCAGAAGATGAGTCCTGCACTCCAGAGCCAGGAAGCCCTGCCTCGGGCAGCACTTTGCTTCATGCTGGAAAATCAGCTGGGTCCTGCCAGGCTCTGGGAGAGACAGCGCCAGGAAAGGCTGCCTCCCACACCCTAAGGGCATCACTGAATCGGTTAGCTCCCAAAGGGGCCCCGAGCTGGGAGGGACATGGAGTCACATCCACCCCAGGTTTAGCTCTATACTGTGATCAGCAACAGGTAGCTTGGGGAATGGACTGGCAGCAGGGGAGGGGCCAGATGGCAGTCAAGGCATCAAGT
>SJYA01001694.1:86152-169071 GCA_006410615.1 Neotragus moschatus | reverse complement strand
GCATGGTGGGTGGGGGCTGCTTCTCCAGGTGCTCAGACAGGCCCTGAAGCTTGGCCTTAGGGTGTCTCTAATCTGTGAGCGGTTCCCTCCTGTGCCTGTGGATGGGGGCCCCCACCTCTATGTGACGTGTGGCATGGCTCCTACTTGCAAACCCGCAGGCACCTGGCCTCGCTGGTGGCTCCCTCGTGACCCTGGCACTTCACACAGTAGAGCCACAACAGAGTTTCTATTTCAAAATAAAGAGCAATGACACCTCAATGCAAGACTCTGAGACTGTCCCAATTCTCTCATCCAAAGCCAGTCATTTAAACGAACACTCTCCCGTGACCTATCTTTCCTTACCCTTGATGTTCCAGCTAAAATCAGACAAAGCAAAGGCTTCCATCGCTTTCCACAGAAACTCCTGTGTGTAGTTCAGATACCCCATCATCCCCAAACCTGTTACCTTCTCCCTCTCCCAACTCAGAGCTGAGGCTCTGAGAAACCCTGTCCCCAAGTGAGTTCCCACTTCCTTCCCACCCTGGCCTGCCTCTGTCTCTAAGGAGATCCATCTCCCAGCTGGCAGCTGGAGTCCTTGCCTACCCCACCACCACCCAACTCCTCTCCCTGAGATAGGCAATAGGCAAGTCAGACACAAACGATGGTTCTGACACCAACTTCTCTCCAGAATTCCTCTCACATTTTCAACCATTAGCTCAACCACTTGGATGGGCTCACTACTGAAAACGCAAATCAGAAACAGAACTCATGATAACCGCAAAGAAACCGTCATACTGGTCAAGAGTTTGAATGTTCACAAGTGGCTGTTACACCTTTTTTATGCCCATTATTCCATTTCAATCACACAAAAAAATCCTAGAATTTAGGCCAGGCAGGCACTGCTAGTCTTGTTTCATGGATGAAGGGTCTGGGGGCTCAGAAGAATTGCCTAAAATCAAATAGCAAGTCCATGATGGAGCCAAGACTGAACTCAGTCTTGCTTGTTTCTTTCCTTCTCGAAGCAAAGATCCAGACAGCCATCAAATCCTATGAAGTCTTCCTTCTGTAGGAATCCGTTTTATAGTAAATCTGTCCTTCCACTGCCGTGGCTTGACCCTGGACTTCTGTCCCCGCTGCCTGGACTACTGCAGTAGTCTCGAGCTTCACTTTACTGATTTCATTCCTTGGCCTTTAAAATGCTCTGAACTCCCCAAATAATGAACACTGACTCCAGATAATCCTTTAGCATACTTGTCTCATTTTTGTTACTCTTCCAGGAAAAAAGTTTAAAGGACTTCTCCCAGCCAACACTTCAAAACAGGGTGCTTAGTCCAGCACCAGGACCTTCCACAAAATGGTACTCATCCTTAGCAGCCCTACCTGGAGTGTTCCCCTGAGCCTTCTAAGGCTGGGTACTCCAGTCACTGACTTGAGATCTTTTTCTAGTCTTTTGATTGCTTGTCTATTCTCCATTTGACTTATTTCTTTTTTAATCCTTATTCATTTCCTTCCATCTCTTTGATCTGCTTTTATCTAATTTCTCAAGGTGGAAGTGTAGGTTATTGATTTGAGATCTTTCTTCTTTTTAAATATAGGCATTTGCAGCCATCAATTTCCCTCTAAGCACACTGATTTATCAGCATCCTGTAGGTTTTGGTATGTTGTGTTTTCATGTTCACGCTTCTCCAAGTATTTTCTAATTTCTCTGTGATTTCTTCAATGCATTGGTTATTTAAAAGTATGTAGCTTAAATTCCCACATATTTGCTCATTTTTCAAATTTCCTTCCGTAATTGCTTTCCAATTTGTCTCCACCATGGTTGGGGAAATATTTTGCATGATTTCAATCTTTTTAAATTTATTGAGTTGTTGCATGGCCTGATACATGGTTTACCCTGGAGAATGTCCCACGTGCCCTTGAGAAGAATGTCTATTCTGCTATTGTTGGGTGAAGTGTTCCATAGATATCTGTTAAGTCTAGTTGGTCTCTAGTGCCCAAGCCATTTTTCTTGTCAACCATCTGCTGAGTTTTCAGTTCTGTTAATTCATATATTTTGGGGTTCTGCTGTTAAGTGATTATGCTTATATTTGTTATGTCTCCCTGATAAATTGACCCTTTTATCATTATAAAGTGTTCTTGGTCTCCAATAAAAATTTGAAAAAAAATTTTTCTATTTCTGTCTGATATTAGTATAGCTCTATTTGGTTACTGTTTGCCTGTTAGAGCTTTAACTCTCCTTTTACTTCTAACTGATTTGTGTCTTTGAATAGAAAATATATCTCTTGTAGATAGGGTAGTGTGTTTTTTTAAATCCATTTTGCCAATGTCTGCCTTTTGATTAAAGTGTTGAGTCTATTTAAATACAATGTAATTAGTGATAAGGTAGGATTTATGTCTGCCATTTTGCTATTTGTTTTCTATATGGATGTCTCTTTTTCCTTTATTTCTCATTATTGACTTCTTTACATTATATGGATGCTTTCTGGTGTACCATTTTATTACCCACTGTTTCTTCTTCTTTTTTTTTGGAACTATTTTTTTAATGAGTTCCCTGGAAATTACAATTAACATCTTAATTTAGAACAATCTAGTTTGGATTAATACCAATTTATTTTCAATAGTATATAAAAACTTTGCTCCAATATAGCTCCATTCTTTCCCCTACTTCATGCTATTACTGCCAAAGAAATGACATCTTTATGCATCATAAGCCTATCAACACAGCTTTATAATTACTGCTTTGTATAGTTGTCTTTNAGAACAATCTAGTTTGGATTAATACCAATTTATTTTCAATAGTATATAAAAACTTTGCTCCAATATAGCTCCATTCTTTCCCCTACTTCATGCTATTACTGCCAAAGAAATGACATCTTTATGCATCATAAGCCTATCAACACAGCTTTATAATTACTGCTTTGTATAGTTGTCTTTTAAATCAGATAGGAAAATAAAAGAATAACAAATAAAAAATACATTTACACTGTAAAGTAACTTTTCCTACTGCTCTTTATTTCTTTGCATGGATTCAAGTTACAGCTTGTGCTTTTTTACTTTTGCCTGAAAGACTCTCCTTAGTATTTCTTATACAGCAGGTCTTCTAATGACAAATTCTCTGTTTTGTTTGTCTGAGAGTGTCTTAATTTCTCCTTTACTTATTTTTTAATGAATATAAAATGCTTGGTTGACAATCCTTCTCTTTCAGCATTTTGAATATTCCACCCCACTGACTTCTGGCCTCCAAGCTTTCTGATGAGAAGTCAGCTGTAAATCTTATTGACATCCCTTGTACATGACACATCTCTCCTGCTGCTTTGAAAATTCTCTCTCTGTCTTTGACTTTCTATGTTTTGTGGTGTACCTAAGTGTGGATTTCGTTGACTTACTCTACTTATAATTCACTGAGCTTCTAGGATGTGTTGATGAATGTATTTCATAAATTTGAGAAGCTTTTGCATATGATTTCTTCAAATATTCTTCACGTCACTTTCTCTTCTCTTCTTCTGGGACCCCATTACCCACAAGCTGGCATACTTTATGGCATCCCACAAGTCTCTCATATTTTGTCTATTCTTCATCATTCTTTTCTCACTCTGTTCCTCAGACTGGATAATCTCAATTGACTTATTTTTAAGTTCACTGATTCTTTCTTCTGCTGATTCAAATATACTGCTGAATTTCTCCAGTGAACTTTTCATTTTAGTTATTATACTTTTTAGCTCCAAAATGGCTATTTGGTTCTCATATATGTGTGTGTGTGTGTGTACATATATATAGTGATATATGTATCACTATATATATATAAAATATCCCTTTGCAGATATTCTCTATTTAATGAGACTGTGTTCCCATATTTCCATTTAATTCTCCTATGTCTCTTAAATCCATGACAGATCCTCAGACCTATTTCATTAGATCTGTCAAATATGAAGTGGAAAAAGGTCTACCTTGGAGGAACTCTTTTCTCATTTATCTCCACATTATTTCTGAAACCCTGGAGGGTAACTTAAAAGATGATGCTACAGATATGAAATATAGGGACAAAACGAAGCATATGAATTCACAGTGATTTCATCAGCACCTGTTCAAAACCAGCCATCATGAGAGACACTGGTGATTCAATGACGAAGGTAAGAATCCCAGCTCCGATGCTCAAAGAGATTTCAGCAGGAGGAAAAATTGGCCAAGAGCCATCAATAACCAAGGAAATATCAGCAGCAGAACCTACCTGTGGAGACTGGACATAGATTTGGGTTTACTTAGGTCATGATCTTTCAGTCCATTTCAGTTCAGTTCAGTCGCTCAGTCGTGTCTGACTCTTTGCAACTCCATGAATCACAGCATGCCAGGCCNGAAGAAGGGGACGACAGAGGATGAGATGGCTGGATGGCATCACTGACTTGATGGACGCGAGTCTGAGTGAACTCCAGGAGCTGGTGATGAACAAGGAGGCCTGGCGTGCTGCAATTCATGGGATCGCAAAGAGTCGGACACAACTGAGCAACTGAACTGAACTGAACTGTTGCCCAGTCCCCTGCAGCTCCTGCCATTCCTCACTGCCCAGCCCATTCATTTAGTCCCATGTAGTAAGTTCATGGACTTGCTTCAGGAATTTCAAGATATTCTCCCATCTCTCAACTCATGTGGTCTTTGGAATGTTTTTATAGAGGAGGCAAGACAGAAATCAAACCCCCACTCCCCTTTTGCCAATGGAGAAACTAAGGTTCAGGGAGGCTGAGCACTCATCTGGGCATAGATGCTAGGAAGTGATGAGACTGGAAATAGACTCTATCCAGGCCTCCTGCTTCCTTTTGAGGGGCTAAATCTCTCAGGACAGACTGTCCTCCCCAGTGGAACCCCAAAGCGCAGAGGGAGCACAGCACCAGCCACCAACCGGGCTGGAGCACTCCTCCAGGAGAGCACAGAGCAGAGTCCATCCGACAGGAGGCTGAGAATGGGCCTCACGTAGCTGAGAGAAGCAGCAAGGAAAGCAGCTCTTCCTCCCCTACCACTGGCAAGAGCCAGTCATCCTCCTTATGTTGTGCCCTACCTCATCCCTTCACTATGAGACAGGGTGTCTCTAGGGCCCAGGCTCCATTCATAGCTACTTGCTGGGCCCTGAATAGCTTCAGAATCAGGTCTTCCCAAGGACTCTATACTCTGAAGTCTAGTGGGCACTATAGTAACATTTCCTCTCTCTGTATAACTAAAATCAAACTGGAAGAAGGCCCCAGGGTATTTCCCAGTCTCTTTCCCACATCCAAATCTAAGACAACCTGGGCTACTGACCTTGAAGGGAGTCTTTCTAGGAGGGTGGACTCGAGCAAGGTTTCCCACATCTGGCGGCAGGCATGTCAGAACTACCCAGGAGATCTTTGTCAAAATGCAGGCCATACCCCAGACAAACTGAAACACAAACTTGGCGAGAAGTCCCTGGACTCTGCACGTCAACCTTCTGCAGATGGGACTCCCTCTAAGAGGACAAAGCTGGGGTGCAGTCTTCTCAGCAGCCAGGACCAGAAAGAGGACCCACCCAGCTTTGTCTCCAGGCTCATTTTCAGTGCCAGTGTCTAACCTATTTGGAGGAGCGCTGGCTTGCAGCCAAGCACCAGCCCCTTGGGGCTCCGGCTTATGGTCCATAATAGGCGGATTTAGAACATTTTAATCCAAAGCTTCTGAGCATGTGGGATGACTCCAAACGCCAGAGAGCCAGCTCCCAGCTCTCTGGGAGAGATGGCCCAGATGCAAAGACCATGAACCCAGTGGGTGTGGGCCCAGATGGGGTGATGTTCAGAGTCAGGGATACTCATCTGCACTCATCTTTCTTCCTGCTTTCTGTTAGGAACTACAAGCTTGATGCGTTGCTGGCTCAATGGCTTTTGGCTAAGGGGTATAGGAATGCCCAGATGTACCTTGGACCAGCCCCTTCTCCCCCTGGAGACTCTGATGAGGGAGAATGACAGAGGGAGGAGAGGGCTTGACTTCATTTGCCGATTAGCTGACAGCCCTCATGGAAGCTGGACTGCAAGGCCCAGACTGGGAGCTCCAGCCTGGAGCCAGCCTTACCCCACCTTCATCCAGTTTCCAAACTCACCACTTGCCAGCCTCTGAAGGCTAAAGCAATGAACGGCCAGGTTCTTAGCAGAAAACGTGAAAGAGAGGGAGACAGAATGCTAGAGATGACCAGGCCTGGGGACAGCCTCCCCACCCTGACACCCGTCTCACCTGCCTCCCCACATCACTCCCCCACGCTGAGCCCCCAATGTGAGCCATGGTCTCACCCTCTCTCCCTCGATGTGCCGAGAGCTCTGTGCTGACTCCTTCACTTTATGCTGCTGCTACCACTCTCTTGCAGGCTTCCCTGGTGGCTCAGCAGTAAAGAACCCGCCTGCCAAGGCAGCAGATGCAGGTTCTGTCCCTAGGTCGGGAAGATCCCCTGGAGAAGGAATGGCAACCCATTTCAGTATTCTTGCCTAGAAAACTTCATGGACTCAGGAGCCTGGTGGGCTACATTCCATGGGGTTGCAAAAGAGTCGGATATGACTTAGCGACTAAACAACAACAATATCACTCTCTTGACCTTGGGCCAGGTCAGCTCTCTCCCCCAGACCCCAGACAAGCCCCTCAGTTCCTGTGATGAGGACTGAATTCCCCCACGACCAGGATTCAGGGCCCTTCCCTGACCTGCTCATTCCTACCAGGATCCCTTCACTGGACTGATGCCCCGTCCAGCCCACAGACCCCTCTTCCTTCCTTTTCCTCCCTTCCGTTCACCCTGCCCGGCCAGTCTTCCCGCACGAACGAGGAGGGAGCCTCCGGGCCATGACAAGTCTCCCCTGCTATCCTCGAATGCCCTGCAGGTTCCCGCAATATGTATTTCATGCAGCTACTGCTCTGCACTGTAACAGACCCATTCCCCAGCTCGCATGTTTGCTGTACTCGGGGTGCAGCTGTCCGTCTGTCCACTTCAGCGCCTCTGTCCTGGGTCCCCACTTCTTAGGCTCTCAGCTTGCTCTCAGGTATCACATGCAAACGTGTACTGGTGAAATGCTCAAAGCGGGAATGACTATCACTCAAGACAACTGAGAAAGAGGACCCAGGATCCTCGTAAATCCCCAAAATCCAGTCGGAGGCTCCTGAGTGCTCCAAGCCAGAGCTGCGCTGATCAAAGGTCCCCAGGGACAGTGGGCCGGTGCCGGAACGAGGTACCGAGGAACCAGCAGGCCACTGACGCCCTCAGCCATGGAGGACCCGGAATTGGGTGTGCACATGCCTGGGCTCAAGAAGACAAATGGGGGTACAGGAGGGGTGCGAAATGGGGTGCCAGCTGAGTAAAGGAAGCAGAAGCCACGGGCAGAGCAGGGTGGACCAGGAGGCCAGCGCTCTCCTTAGTGTAACAAGCCAGCACGGGACGAAACTAAACCTGAGGATCTGTAAGATCCGTTTCCCCTTCATTTGCGATTCCGCTCAGACCTCCTTCACTGATTCCCTTGTGACTTCACATTAAACTTTACTATAGGGCACAGCTTGTAAACGGCATCAAAACAATTTACTGCAGCCTTTATGTGCCCTGGTTTAAATAATAAATATTTTTATTTCACTCTTCTATGAAATGAAACTCCTGGGGGGCCAAGTACAGAAAAACAGAGGTGGGAGAGGAGGTAGGGGTGGGGGGCAGGGGCAGGAAATAAGGCAGTTTTGGGCAACGAGGGACTCCCAGACCCGGCCGGGAGGAGAAGCCCTTTCCACTCTGTCTCTGGGCTGCGTGTTGAGCGCCGTCCTTCTCGTTCCAGACAAGGAAGCCAGGTCCACAGGGAAGGAGCCGTGTTGATGGGACAGCTCATCGGGGTCCCAGTAGGGCTCAGACACAATAGGCTCGGTTTGACACCCCCAAGGGTACAGGCTGGGGAGGAGGAGGCCACAGGGAGAACTTCGGAGGAATGAGGTTTGGGGCAGGGGAGGCATTGGAATTGAGCAGGAACCTGGCAAGGCCCTTAGTAAGTCTGAGGCTGTGGGGACCCTGGCTGCTAGGTGTCAATCAGAACCCTGCCCCAAGACGCAGCAGAAGCCAGTCACTTCGGGGATGCTCGAGCAGCAGGCCGGCACCAAAGCTTCTTAAAGTAAAAATCATTCAAGCTCGCAGGTCTCTCGCTAAACCTGAAGCGTCAGCAACCAGCCAGCTTGTTACTGTCTTTAACGAATGCCTTTCTATTTCCTGCAGAGTAAACAACTTGATTCCATTAGATGTTGTAAAATATTTACCAAGTGGCCAGAGTGGCTTCCTTCCTCCCAGCGTGAACGAGGGAAGAAAGCTCCAGGTTAGGCCTCTGCAGAAAGATCGAGAGACACGGCCACGAGCTCTGGTCAGTGACACGCATCTGCCGGGGGAGCGGGGGAGACCTGGAAAAGGTGTGGTGAGAAGAAGCAAGACACCGAAAGACCCAACCCGCCTGGAAAGTGGAGGAGCGCTGAGCACAACGGGGCCCCTGGACTGGCTCCTGAACAGAACTAGTGACGCCCACACAAAGCCCAGAGTTAATGCACCCATGTCGGTTTCTTATGCTGACAAAAGTTCCATGTGATGTAAGAAGATAACATTTATGGGGAACTGAGTGAAGGTGCGCAGGAATGCTGTCCTATCTCTGCAACTTTCCTATGAATTGAAAATTATTCTAAGCTAAAAGTTTAATTTAAAAAAAATGAATGTGCTACCTTCCTGGAGGTGAGGAGTCGCCATCATGGGTGGTGGGTATGGTTTGGGAACAGCCCACAGTGAAGGGGCCTTCCCTGTGTGTGACCTCACCCCAGGTCCCAGTTACACCCCTCTGTGAGTCTGGAGATGGTGACACCCCATCACTTGTGCTCCCCAGCTTCATCGTTTCCTCATTGAAATAAAGAGCTCATATTGATCGCCTTAAGAGAATGCATGTCCCCCTACTCAAAAGGGACAGGAAGCGGCAAACACTTCAGACATAGCTTAGTGGACATCCCGCCCGCCTCTCGTTTTCAATCCAAAAATAACAGCCCATCACTCAGCTACCCACAGCCATGTGCACCTGGGCTGACGGAACTCCCCCAGGGAGGAGAACAAACATGCCGGCTGCCAAGGAGATACCCTCACTGGGGCACCGGTTAGCGTGGCACAGAGCGGAACCAGCCACTGGGGCGGGCTGCTTTCCTTCTCTCAGCATCAAGGAAACCAGTAACCTCCACGGAGCTGCCGGGAGTTGCAGGTCAGGGTGATGATGTCCCCAGCACCCCACACGGCGCACAGTCACTCATCTCCCGTGAGCCTGGCCCTCCCCACCCACGTAGTTGGGTGGATGACATCCTTAAGGTCACATCCTAGGTGTCAATGGAGGACACACTCAAGGACAAAGTGGGCCATTTTCACTTCGGACAGTTTTTCAGGCAGGGGAGCAAGGAACAGCAGCCTGGGGCCCGCCGGGATGTCCTCCTCCACTCGGCCCGGACACCCTTTCCCTCAGCCTCAGCCCGGCCACTCTGGCTGCTTTCCTCAGGCTGGTGGCTGACCCAGGACACACGTGCTCAGGAGCTGGAAGAGAGGCACGGTCTCCAGCAGCCTCGACAGCCAGGCAGCCGATGTGCCAGAAATCAGCAGTTTCTTTGGGAACGTTGGTCTTTTGCCTTAAAATCAGGGTTGCCAGACTGAGCAAATAAAAATACAGGATGCCCAGTTAAATGTGAGTTTCAGATCAACTACAAATACACTTCGTGTGACATCTGGGATACACTTATAAAGAAAAAATTATTTGTTGTTTCTCTGAAATTCAAATATAACTGGGCATCCTATATCTTATCTGACAGCCCTACTTCCAGCACAGGAGAGCAGGGGCCAGTGGCGGGGTGGGGAGGTGGGTAACAGCATCAGGCCCTGTTGGTCCCCAGCCTCCACACCTCTCATCCCATTTCCTCACAGCTGGGCCCACCCCTCAGCTGAGACAGAAAGGGTTTAAGTAACTCCAGACACAGCAAAGCATAGCTCCAGTGCTCCCAACAGACCCTCCCTTGGCCCCAGGCTTTAGTCTTGTGATCCCCTTCTTAAGCCTGTGCTGAGATCCACTTCAGCCCCTCTTTGAGGCCTGGTGAACTGAAAGTCTCTTGGTCGTGTCTGACTCTTTGCGACCCCATAGACTATACAGTCCATGGAATTCTCCAGGCCAGAATACTGGAGGGGGTAGCCTTTCCCATATTCACGCAAGGTAAGGGGAACTCTTCTCAGCCTGTTTTCTCCACCTGCCTGCCCTCCCCTCCGGCCCATCTCCAGCTCTGACGGCCGCAGATCAGATCTTTACCAGGTGAGGTGCCGAGCAGGACTGCCTTTGACAGTAAGACCCACAAAAATGCCCCAGGAATCAGGAAACCCGGACATCTTGTCGCATCCCCTGAGGCCCTTGCTACACTTGCAGCCTGAAGCCCAGGACTGTCCTCTGCTGCCATTCTCAGCCTTCCCTATAGACATGGCTGCTTCCAGGCAGCTCAAAAGTCTGATCAGATTGGCTTCTTAGCTATTCTGGCACCCATGCTGTCTTAACAAAGGGCATTCATATTTCACTAAAGACCTTTCATTTGCCTGCAGTCTTCAGACCACACTCTCCAAGGGACTAGCAAATCAGTCCCTTGAAGAAGGCTGGGAAGACCCTTCCTGACTCCACTTACCGGTTCCCACCCATCTTTGAGCCTCTGTCACCACTTGGCAAGAATGTCCCACCACAAAGCCCGAGCAGAGTGAAAATCAGCACTGCCTCCCTCCCTCCATCCATCCATCCTTCCTCTCTTCCTTCCCCCACACGCTGAATTTACTGCAGGCCTCCCCTGAGTTAGGCACAGCATCAGGCTCTGTGGCTACAGGGAAGAGCAAGTGAGGGTCCCCGTCTTCAAAGGGGTCACACATTATTTAGGGAGGGAGACAAGGAGACACACTTCACAGAAATGTGACAAGTGCTTTGAGCCCCTGGGGTGAGCTGTCTACTTTATGGCTGTTCGGATTTTTTGGAAAAAAAAAAACGCTTGGCAATAAGACTGAAGTCACATTTATACATATGTAGACTTACCAGGCCACTCTGTCAATGTGGCCAAAGGTAACCTTGGCATGGCTGGCTCCTTCTTGTCCTTCTTGTCTCACCTTAAATGTCTCCTCCCTCAGAGACCACCCCCAACTGCCTGATCTAAAGTGGCCCCATCGCTCTCCCTCCCAGGCTCCTGTCCTGCATTATGAAGGCATTTCTCTCTGTTCACCGGTCCTCCTGCATTCTTGCCTGTCCCCTTTGAAGCCACATCCTCAGCACCCAGCAAGTGCTGCCTCCAGTGAAGTGTGCACCCGTGGCAGATTTATGTNGCCCCATCGCTCTCCCTCCCAGGCTCCTGTCCTGCATTATGAAGGCATTTCTCTCTGTTCACCGGTCCTCCTGCATTCTTGCCTGTCCCCTTTGAAGCCACATCCTCAGCACCCAGCAAGTGCTGCCTCCAGTGAAGTGTGCACCCGTGGCAGATTTATGTCAATGTATGGCAAAACCAACATAGTAATGTAAAGTAAAATAAAGTAAAAATAAAAATTAAAAAAAAAAAACCAGAAAGAACAACCACCCAGAAGTTTCCAACCTCCAGGACTCCTGTGAGTTAATTTCCTATATTCCAAAGCCTAACAGGATTCATCTGTTTGCTTACCCTTGATAAGGCCCCACAAGAGAAATAAGATGTCGCCTTTTTTTTGCCTTTGACTACAAGAATCTCAACTTGGTTAGTATTACTGGCTCCCTTGCTAATCAGACACTCTAATTTGTAGATACGTTTTGACTATTAAAAGCGGGAAAACAAAAGCATTATAACATCAAAGCTGTTTATTAAGTGGGAAACATCTTTCAAGACAGGAAACCTCAGAGCAAGATTAAAAAGTATGAAAAGGTTCTTGCAGTGGAGGAGAGACTAGGAATAGCTGTCCATTTTCTGGATGGCAAGACTGAGGCCCAAGCCCTCCTGAAGGCAAGAAACCTGGGCCAGAGGTCTGCCCACTAAACCATCAGAGCAAAATAGGCTGAGACTTGGCCATGAAAATAATGCACATAAAAGAAATCCCATTCTAGAAAAGAGAGCAATTTACATGAAAGATGAAATTATTTGCAGCACAGATACTATGAATCTTCAGGCCTCCTGTTGTCAAGCGGCTCATCCATGTAACACTGGCAATCCTCAGAAGGGCTAATGAAAATTTGGAAAGTATGCACCCATTAGCAAGACGCCAGTAAACTGCTTTTCATTTTCCCTAATATTTTAAAAAGCCTAAATGACGTGGGCACTAACTCCTCGGAAGATGACCTTTGAACAGCTCTTTAAATGCTGGGATTAAAGATGCTGGATGAACCACTGCCTTGTCATTTCCCTTGATCCGCTGACTGGCCACTGCAATGCAAAACTTTTATGAGTAGAAAGAGAACAGCCCAGGTCAGCTGAGATTCCAGCTGTTGGGGCCAAAGGGGCCATCAGACCATCACCTGCTCTCTGACTCTGACGTGCCCCTGACACCCTAATGTCTGTTCCACCCACCTGCAGTGTCCTGGGTGCTGTGAGTGGCCTCCTGTTGTAATGAGAAGCTTTGAATAGGCTCACTGCAAAGGGCAGATACTCCCTACTGGCCAGTCCCTGGCTACGATGGCCTAAAGGACTTGAAGGTCTCTACTTGAAGGACGGCCCAATGGATCTGTTTCTTCTTGTGGCTTCCAGAGCAGAAGAGACGAGACCCTGTTAGTGCAGTCACTGGTTGCCTTATTTCTCTTATGAAAAGTGGTCCAGCCAGAGAGGAGCTGGAGCCACAGTTGAGCCTGATAAGAAGACTACGCTGGACAGGAGCCAGACAGACCAGCACAATTTGAGAAGCCATGAATCTCTTCCCATGCACACTTCCCTCCAACTGGACTGGAACTTCGTTAAGAAGTTAGACGTGTTCTTGAAGACCCAGCTAAAACCTTGAACTTTAGGTCAAATTAAAAGCCCCAGGGCACAGCCAGTCAAAGCAGCAGCTCTGGGTCTCAAATATCAGCATGCCCTCAAACCACATAAAATCCCTATGAAATGCAGATTCCCAGGTTCTGCTCCCTAAATTCTGATTCAGGAGGTCTGGAGTGGGAATCTACATTTTAATAAGCTCCCCAAGTGATCCTGAGGAAGGCAGGGGATGAACGAACCACACACTGAGGAAACTCTTGAGTTGAAGGTGATGAGCTAGTTTACCCTTGTCTACTTGGTAGGTTAAGGCTTCTCCATTCCCACTTTCCCTCCTCAGGACACTTGTCTCAGAAGTATGATCCTGAGAAAGGATCGGTGTTTGCATCAGTGAATCCAGAAGCAGAAAGAGCCAGAACCATCCCAGAACACTCCTGATTCTTGGCCCAGGGCTCTCAACCTCTGGACCTGGGGTGCCCCTGGCTGGGTCCTATGACCTAACCTTACAAGTATCACCACAATCCAGTTGCAAGACCTATTGCTGCAACAACTTATGTAGGGTCCAGACCATCCAGAGGTTCTGAGCCTTTGGCCTTACAAATAGCTGTGAAAAGAAGAGAAGCAAAAAGCAAAGGAGAAAAGGAAAGATATAAGCATCNTTTTCCACAGTTTACTGTGATCCACACAGTCAAGGGCTTTGGCATAGTCAATAAAGCAAAAACAGATGTTTTTCTGGAACTCTCTTGCCTTTTCGATGATCCAGCAGATGTTGGCAATTTGATCTCTGGTTCCTCTGCCTTTTCTAAAACCAGCTTGAATATCTGGAAGCTGTAAAATAGATAGCTAGCAGGAAGTCACTACATAGCACAGAGAGCTTAGCCTGGTGCTCTGTGATGACCCAGAGGGGTAGGATTGGGAGGAAGGTAGGAGGGAGGATCAAGAGGAAGGGGATATATGTATACCTATAGCTGATTCATGTTGTTGTATGGCAGAAACAAACACAAAATTGTAAAGCAATTATCCTCCAATTAAAAATTTTAAAAAGTTTTTTTAAGCCTCTTCACTAAGATCCTCTAAGCCACAGTGTGTACCAGCCGTTATACATCCCTGCCCTGCTATGTGACCTTAAACAAGGCACCCAACCAATATGAGCCTCTTAACCCATGGAAGGGGAATTGCAGCACCCACTCCTGCAAGGGGCTGTGCAGATGAAGCAGGATGGTGTGTATGGAGGGTCTAGCAGGGTGCTGGCTGGAGAAGCTCCTGGCAAGTCATCTTCATATTAGAGCCAGCAAGATGCTCCAAGGAGAGGTGACCCTGCTGCTTGTTCCAGGTAAGCAGACATAGAGGATCTCCAGTCCAGAATGGCCAGAAGCACTCTGGGAGAGGTCTCTTGGAGACACACAGGGGCCTCTTGCTCCTCAGAGCTCTCAACAACTAGGGGACCATTCCCCATGGGAGGAAGAGGAGGAGGGCAGGCTGGGTGCCAGGGAGCCATCTGGCTCAGGGGGTGATACCCCCTAGATTTCTTCTTCATTTTCCCTCTTATTCCCACTTCAGTAATACATCCCCACACCTGACAGGTGCACGGAGCTTTCAGAGATGATGCCCATTTGATCTTTACAATATTATAAAGTGAGCCTTACTACCCTACATATTTGGGAGTTGAGACAAAGTTCAGGGATATGGAAGACTTGTCCAGCATCATACATCCTCCTGAGAACCAAAACCAGACGTCATCCTTAAACTTTCTTTACCAATGTCTCAATTGCTTTCCCAGCAGAAAGAGCTCAGATAGATTCAACAAAACCCCCATCCTTCAGTAAGTCTTTGGGCTGGAAAGACAGCCGCTTGCACTGAGAAACATAAATGCATCAGAGACAAGGCTGTCTATCTACTAGTCATTGAGTGTTTATGGTTTGATTATGTAATATAGTGAAAATAATGTCAGGACAAAGCAGAGAGATAAAAGAAGCATCTTGGTAGTGGGATGGTTTAGTCACTCAATCAGGTTCAACTCTTTGTGATGCCATGGACTGTAGCCCACCAGGTTCCTCTGTACTGGAGTAANTCATACATCCTCCTGAGAACCAAAACCAGACGTCATCCTTAAACTTTCTTTACCAATGTCTCAATTGCTTTCCCAGCAGAAAGAGCTCAGATAGATTCAACAAAACCCCCATCCTTCAGTAAGTCTTTGGGCTGGAAAGACAGCCGCTTGCACTGAGAAACATAAATGCATCAGAGACAAGGCTGTCTATCTACTAGTCATTGAGTGTTTATGGTTTGATTATGTAATATAGTGAAAATAATGTCAGGACAAAGCAGAGAGATAAAAGAAGCATCTTGGTAGTGGGATGGTTTAGTCACTCAATCAGGTTCAACTCTTTGTGATGCCATGGACTGTAGCCCACCAGGTTCCTCTGTACTGGAGTAAGTTGCCATTCCCTTCTCCAGGGGATCTTCCTGACCCAGGGATCGAACCTGGGTCTCCTGCATTGCAGGCAGTCTCTTTACTGACTGAGCCACCAGGGACATCCTCAAAGGAAGTATCCTATTTTTAAGTAAAAGTCGGAGAGTTTAAAGTCCTAATTTTTTTTTTTTTTCATTTCCCAAGGGACAACATTTTTTTAACCTTTGTTTTAAGGGCGAGTGAGCCTGCTTGGAGTCTCTGTCTTCTTCCTCACCCATCGAGCACTAAGGAGAAAACAGTGGTACTTTCCTTGGGTTAAAAGCAGACATTGCAGCCCACTCCTTCCTGAATAGAAGCAATCCAGTGTTTTCCGTACCTCTCCTAAAATGTGACTTGGCCTGAATAAATATTACCAGAAATTCAATTTAATGTATGATGTATTGGCGACACCAAATTATATTCCACCCCTCACCCCACCCCAGCTTTCAACAGGAATTCCCAACACTCCTTGAACACTTAGCAAGGACGCCACCCCCAGGCCTCTCCCCTCCCCAGTGCTTGAGATGCCTCATGGTCATTAATCCCTACAGCACACCCCAGAGGGTGAGAGGTGTTATCAGCTGTACTTCACAGATGAGGAGAGCAGAGGCAGAGAGAAGCTAAATGGCTCCACCAAGAGTGATGAGGAAGCTCACCTTGCAGCCGGGACTGGAAGCAGGGAGGGCCCAGGTCAGGGGCTCTTCTATCAGGCTGGGGAGATGCCGTTACGATCATGCAGTTGTTCCAGCAGCACCTCTCTGCCCAGCATCAATCAGTCCCTCGAGCCTCCGCTTTGCCAACAATCCACATGAGACCTGCAGAAACACCTGCCTCCCACCCAGGGCCTCCTACTGAACTTGGACAGGACCAATGCTAAAGAGGCTTCCCTGGTGGCTCAGAGACAAAAGCATCTGCCTGCAATGCGGGAGACCTGGGTTCGATCCCTGGGTCAGGAAGAACCCTGGAGAAGGAAATGGCAACCCACTCCAGTATTCTTGCCTGGAGAATCCCATGGACAGAGGAGCCTGGTAGGCTACAGTCAACGGGGTCACAAAGAGTCGGACACGACTGAGCGACTTCACTTCACTTCAGGGCTAAAGAGGCCCCATCTCTGCAAGGGAGAAAGCCCTTCGGTGGAAGGAAGGAGCTGACTACAGACTCTGGAGCTTAACAGGGGAAAGCAAACCTATTCTGAATAAATTGAATCCGCCTTCACAGAGCACGAGGAATCTGTTCATAAAACATTTGCTAACCATTAACTACAGCCTGGCTATTAAACGCTGCTCATAGCAGCGCCTCAGAGGGGTGCCTTCCCAGTCTCGATGCACCTTTAACAGGCCCATGGCTCTCAGCGTGGTTTCTGTGGCCCAGCTTTACATCCCATGGCCAGGGTTGGGTGATGCGTCTAAGTTAAAGAGCTCTCCCAGTGAGTCTCGACATTGGGGCCCAGTGAGGTCACCTCTCTCCAAGGGAAGCTGGTGTGGCCCAGGAGACACTCAGTTCTGCAGAACCAGCTGACTCTTCCCAGAGTCTGACTGCACCCCACCTCCCCAGCCAGGACTCCCGCTGGGAAGCCCAGGACACGACGGGCCCCAGGACGGATCTGCGATGAACAGGCTGCAGGAATCACAGATTTCTTCCCAGTAGGCTTTCAAGAGCAGACAGGTCTTCTCCTGGCTCTTCGTCCTGCATTTCTTCTCATCTTCCTTTCCATTTCCTTAAGTGTTGGTGTTTCTCTTCCCAGCTTTCAAGTGACAGCCTCCCTCCAGTGGCCATCCACACAGGCAGTCAGCCATCACCCAAATGCCAAACCCCACCAGGGCTCTGTTCTGCAGACTCCCTACCAGGGGTCCCGCTTGGACATCCCATCAACCCTGCAAACCCAGCCTGGTTCCAGCCTTATCTCCACCTCCCAAGCCCAACGTGCTCTTTCTCCACCCAGCTCCAAACTCAGCTTCAAGTCTTTCCTCCATTCAGTTTCTCAGTTTCTCAAACCAGACATGTGGTCTCTTCCTCAATGTCTCTTCCTCAACCCTCACAAACAGGTTTATTAATTCCACTTCCAAAGATGTCCAGCATCTGCCTCCTTCCTCACTCCCATTCCAAATAAAATCATCCCATCATCCCTCCTTAGGACAACTGAGTGCCTCTTGCTCCTCACTCCAATTCACTTCCTCAAAAATGTCATCAGGGTGGTTTCCCCAAAACTAAGGAATGACCATAAATTTCCCCTTCTGGAAACAAACTCTTCAAACTTTCCCCCTTGACACCCAAACCCTCTGGCCAGTTTCACCTCCAAAGACCCTCCTCACTTACTCCAGAGTCCTGTGGGGCCTTGAGAGCTCCAGCATCGTGATACGTGAGGGGTTCACTCACCCTATGTCTCCTGCCTGGACTGTTCTTTCCTTTATTGCTCATACTTTCAGCCCAGTCTCCTGGCCCTTTCAGAATAAAGTCTTACAACTGACTCTAAACCTGCTTCTTTTCTGAGTATTCATCACTGCATCTTATAAACCTGCCCGCACGTACCTCCTGTCCCCACTCACACTGAACAGTCCTTGAAGACAAGATCTAAGTTTAAGTTCATTCCTACTCCTAACATTTCATACAGTGCCTGAACCAAACAGGTTCAATAAAATCTTAAAAATGAACTGAATTCCTCCCCAGTAGTACTTGAGAATACTCTTGCCTGGAAGCAAAAGATTTGAAAAGACAGGAGGGGACTTCCAAGATGAGAATTTCATTTTCGTTTCAACCCTATTGGGCAGAGTCCTCTTTCACAGATGGCAAGAGAGGAAAATGGCAAGTTTCCTAGCCAGGTCCACCAGAACATGGAACGGATGCCACACCTACACTGGTGCAGAGTGGCTCTCTCCTCTGAAGAACTTGCGGCAAACCCTTGATTCCGGTGGCAACAGAGATTGAGACTCCAGTGGGCACAAATATGTTTTTGTGCTCCTACTGTGTGTACAAACCAAATGGAAGGTAGTGTCTGCCCGCATGACTTTCAGGCTCCGTGGAGTCTAGACACAACCAAGTGAGTAGGATAATGTAAGTTAATTTCTAGATTATCAGAGTTGGAGACAACCTTCGGGGCCAACTCCTCCAGTGCTTTCCCCTACCGCCCTCAGAGACCTGGATTCTATAGGAGCATGGAGGGGAAAGTGGGGCTGTAGAGTCTGTCCCAAACCCTGGTCCCCTAAAACCATAGCTACACTTTAATCTGGTTCCTATCTGTGACATGGCAGGCATCAATGAGATGAAAAGGATTCACCAAGGGTAACGTGTGAAAATTAACATCTATTCTAATTCCCTAGATCATTCAATTAGCTTATAGAGTAGTCAAGACTGTATGTTTACATGTCAGAATACATGGCTCAAGGGAAACTGATTTCTGTTGGACTGGCAGATTTCAGATCATCCAACTGGATCTTGTCAGACACCTCTGTCCCTTCAGATCTGAAGCCAAGAGGGTACTTCCGTCTTGCTCCCCACCCAGCATGGGGCCTCTGCCTTTGCAGAGCTTTCCCACCAAGGCTCTGGCTCAGGAAGTGAACATCTCTGTCTTAAGGAAAGAGCTGTGCTCCTTGTGCTGGGTATCCCTCAGACCCAGGCTTCCGGGTCCTCCGCTGGCCCTGCAAGGCCCAGGCTGCAGTAGCCAGAGCTCTCAGATTCCGCACCAGACCCAGCGCTGCTTCTCAGAAATGGCTCTGCTCTGAATAAACGCGGTGGGGGAAAGCAAGCAGGACCAGGAAAGAAGGACCAAGGATATTTTTGAAAACTACACAGCTAGGTCCTCTCCGGGGAATAACTTTTCCTTTTCTGTATTGATCTCCAGAATAAACAGAGAGGAGAAGGGAGAGAGCAGTGAAAAACTGTTAGCACGGTTAAAGAGATTCATCTCCTCCTTCATTCCCGGCAGATTAAGCGCTCACAGTCTCAGGCTGGCCGTGCTTCTCCTCGGGGATGAAAAGTGGGGGCGATGGAGGAACAGCTGGAAGCAAGCCCCGAACCAAATTCTTCCTTTCCAGATCAGCCCTGAAGAACCCGCTCTGGGCTCCCACTGAGTTAGAAGTCTATGCATCTGTCTACATACTTTATCACTCACCCTTTTATTGTTTTAACTATTATATGGATGTTTGAAGTCCGCCTGGAGGGCAGAGACAATGCCTGATTTTTGTTTGCTTTCTATGTTTTTGTTACTTTATATTGGAGTATAGTTGCTTTACAATGTTGTGTTAATTTTTTTCTGTACAGCAAAGTGAATCAGCTATATGTATATGTGTGTGTGGATTTCTTTCTTTTTTAGGTCACCACAGAGCACTGAGTAGAATTCCCTATGCTATACAGTAGGTTCTCATTAGTTATACATAGTTATACATATATCTATTTTATACATAGTAGTGTATATACATCAATCTCCCAACTCACCCCACCCTCCCTTCCCCTCTTGGTATGATCAGTTTGTTCTGTATATTGGTGTCTCTATTTCTGCTTTGTCAGTAAGTTCATCTGTTTTACATTTCTGTCTCTAAGCCTCCCCCTTCCTCTCCCCTCCCTCCACAAAAGGCTGAGATGACCCGGGAAGAGCATTGCTATGAGTTAGTCCAGATGCCTCCCTTCTATTACAAGGTTGTGGGAACTTAGGCAAGTCCACTGACTCTCTCTGGGTCCATTTTCTGCACAGGAAAAGTAGGAGAATAATTTTCAAGAGTGGTTGGAATTAAGGCCAAGTCTAGTTCAACGTCTGATAAATCTCAGTGGACAAGATTGGCAGGGTGCTGGGTGGGGTCACCAGCATCCCACCAGTAAGAGGCCAGGAGGAAGGCCTGGGATGGCCCGATGCTGCCATGCACCTTTCAGACCCATCAACTTGGTAATGGCCCCTCCTGAGTCTCATAGATTTCTAGGTTCTGCTCACCATCATCAGATTTAAAAAACGATGTGTGAGTCGAAACATTGTGAAAGGACTCACATTCAAATTGCATGGGAACCTTCTGCTCTGAGAAAGACCACAATCAGTCATTTCAGACATCCTCCCCAGGTGCCCAACAAATCCTGGGTGTCCAGCAAATTTGCCCTGGGCACCCAAGGGGAGTAGAACAGCAGGGCGGAGGGAGGAGGTGGGCCTGGGTCTGGGTTCTAGCTTTGATACATTCGTGCCAAATAGCCCCACCAATTGCCCCAAAAGGCAGTAGACTGCGATGCCCAGAGTGTATGCCTTCAGCTCAGGATTCAAATCCCTGCCCAGCCTCTCCCTAGCTGTGTGACTTAGAGCAAGTGGCTCAACTTCTCTGAACCTCCTGTTCCTCAGCTTGCTCCCAGGGCTGCTATGTGAGAGAGATGAGATCCTAGGTAAGGTACCTCCCCCAGAGCAGGACATCACATGGCAGATGCCCCCTTCCCGGCACCCCGATTCCCCCCTTCCCAACAACCCAAAGGTTCCACTCTGTGGACCCACTGTAAGATGCTTCTCATCAACAGACTCCTCAACTGCGCCGTTCTTAGGCCATCCCAGGGGCCAGTGCATCACTGTCAGAAGCAGAGGGAAGCATTTATAACACCCTTCCCTGCTGTAAAGCACTCAAGAGCCTGTCAGAAGCTAGAAGAGTGAGGCTGAGGCTGGGGCAGTGGCCCAGTTACTCACGGACTCTGGCCAGGACTCCCAGTGGCCTCCAGGGGGTGGAGCTGGGGGAGAGGGCATCCAGCCCCCTGTTAAGGGTCTCGTTTTGCTGGTGCAAGAGAAATAAAGGGCTTCTTTATGTCCTCGGGCTGAGAAAGCAGGGAAAGATCTGCGCAGGGAAGGCTTTAATTAGAGCTCTTCCCCTCAGAAATGCTGACACGGGCTGGACAGGAACTACCTCCAGCCAAAACATCCTCATTCTAAAGATCTCACAGTAAAGATAAAATCGGCTGCAGATACTGGTTTCTGCGCTGAGTAGAAAGGCCAAGAGTGGGGAGGCTGGGAAGGCACTAGCTGCAAGCCCACCTCACCCATGTCTGGGGATGCTCAGGACTCCAACCCCAACCCTCTCCAGCAAGGAGCGCCCACACCCACCAACACCAGTGATGGGGCTGGATGGTGCCCACTTCTGGCTGAGCCAAGGACTTCTTTCTGCCCCCAGCAGCCACAGCATCATCTTTCCCTCAGGGACTACTTCATCCACTCAGACTCCCTCCCTCCAGTTCCGGGGAGCAGACACACCCTGTCCTTCTCACCTAGACGCTAGACCTCCCTGGCCATCAGTTTTCAGTTCAGTCACTCAGTAGTGTCAGGCTCTTTGCAACCCCATGGACTGCAGCTCACCAGGCTTCCCTGTCCATCACCAACTCCTGGAGCTTGCTCAAACTCATGTCCATCAAGTCGGTGATGCCATCCAACCATCTCATCCTCTGTCGTCCCCTTCTCCTCCTGCCTTCAATCTTTCCCAGCATCAGGGTCTTTTCCAATGAGTCAGTTCTTAGCACCAGGTGGCCAAAGTATTGGAGCTTCAGCTTCAGTATCAGTGAATGTCAGCTTCATTATTCAGTGAATATTTAGGACTGATTTCCTTTAGGATGGCCTGGATGGATCTCCTTGCAGTCCAAGGGACTCTCCGGAGTCTTCTCCAACACTACAGTTCAAAAGCATCAATTCTTCAGTGCTTAAGCTTTCTTTCTGGTCCAACTCTCACATCCATACATGACTACTTGTGGACGAGGGCAAGCTAAGCTAGCAGGAAGATCCCCTCCAGCCCAGATGATCCAAGCAAAGATGAGGAAGAGAATTGGGGGCCCAGCCTGGCACCCAGACAGGGAGTCCAGAGACCGGAGCAGCAGCCCCCTCTCTGAGCCAAGGACAAGGGGCAGAGGCCCATGAGCTAGTAAGCACAGAGGCGCAGAATCACTGAGGCCTGGGTTGTCTCCACCGCATCCTGAGGACTTAACAGTATACCGAGCTTCACCCCGAGAGTCCTGCGACAGGCAGACACATTTGCTCAGGAAAGTGGGGCATATGCAGGTGAGTGGATCTATTGTGAAACTGGGCAGGATCCCTAGCTCAGCCCTTAGGGGCACTAAGACTGAGGTCGCCTCCCATGCCACAGTTTACCCAGCATCAAGGGTAGGGGAGCCAGTCCTATTACAAAGGGAGGACACAGGCGCAGATCCCACTCTCGCAGTAAAAACGACCCTCTTGTTACAGACGCCGCACTCGCCTTCCTCTCTCATCAGCTCAGTGAATTCTCATCTACATTTTAGAAAGTGGGTGTGACTCACTCCACTTTTTAGACAAGGACTGGGGCTCAGAGGTGCTCAGTGACCAGCTCAATGTCCCCCTGTGGCTGAGCCACCTCCAGGCAATCTGGACACACTCGGCAGAAATGTTCCCACGAGTCACGTTCCGGGGGAGATGTGGGCAGAAAGGCTGGGGCTGTGGCGCCTCGTCCCTGAGGCTGCTCTGCCTTCCTGCAGGTGTAGATTCTCCTCATCTAGACAGCAACAAACTTTAGGGGCCTCCACTCCCCATCCCGCCCCTAGCTCTACTCAGAAAGGGGATCCAAGTCACTCCCCAAACTGGAGCCTCTGGTCATGACTGGGGGGCCCGGCCCTGCAGGTACCTGAGTTCTGGCTGATTTTGAAGGAGAATAAAGGGCTGAACCCCAAGAAAGTCCCCTAACTAACAGGATACTCACTTTAAGCAATCCCCCTTCTCCTCCCAACCCCAGAGGATCCAAACCAGATGCTGAGTCACCCTGGGAGTAGCACACGGCCACTCACCACCAGCCCCTGGCAGCCCAGGACAGCAGTGAGGCCCTTGGGTGTTTAAGGGGATGCTGGGTTATTCACAATACAATGGAAACAACCCAAGTGCCCACTGACTGAGGAACAGGTGAATGAAATGAGATACATCTATACAAGGAAATATTATTTTCCAATTAAAAAGAATGCAGTGAATTTATGCTACCATGTGGATAAAACTTGAAAACGAGTGAAAGAAGCCAGTCCCAAAGGACCGCACATTGTATGCGCTCATTTGTATCCACTGTCCAGAACAGGCAAATCCATACAGACAGAAAGTAGACTAGTGGGTATCAGGGGCTGGCGGGGTGGGGGTGGTGGGATGAAGATGCTCTAAGAGTACGATGGTTGTACAGACAGTGATGGCTGTACGCCCTGTGGATACACTAAAATACTGAACGTATACTTTCTATGAGTGGGCTTTATGGTGTATAAACTATATCTCAACAAAGCTTTTAAAAAATAAGAAGATGCTGGGTCATGCCCTTTATCTTCCTTTCTGGAGAAGGGTGGGGAGCAAATCAGTATCTCAGAAACAGCATCAAACATCCTCACGGTTATTGCCCCCAAGCCACATCAGGAAGGCCAGAGGGTCTGTGTTCATTGGAGTGTATTTGTCCATGGACAGGTTAGATGCCGGCACCTTCCCTACAATCATCACGCTTATCACTGCCTGCATCCTGGTTCCATCCTAAGCATTCTGCTTGTATCCCCTCATTTATCCTTCACGACTGCCCTGTAAAGGAAATGCTTTTATTACCCACACTGGACAAACGAGGAAATGGACTTCCAAGAGGTTAAATGTGCTGTCTTGCCCGAGGACAGGCAGCCCCAGTGTGAACCGGGAAGTGCATCTCCGGAGCCCTCCCTTCTCCCCCTGACCCTGGGAGAGCTCGCTGCAGGAGCTGACCACCCCCCTACACACACACACAATAAAAACCAAACTTGCAATAGGAAGATGTCTTTTTCTTCCTGAGAGGCCTCGGACAACAACGAGATGGATCTCCTTTTAAATGACTGTCCACTGTTGTGTGTGATAGCTCTTTGGTTTTATCTAATCCTCCTCAGCTCACGTTACTGCTGTCATTTGTCTCCCCCATCCCGATGGGCTGATGAACAGCCTTGCTCGGTGAGAAGCCGGCACTGTGACAGGGAGGAGAGAGATCCATCAACACTGGGCCAGACCCGGTGAAGGAACGGAGAACAGCTTAATCACTCAGCCCACAGCCAAGCCACTCTCTCCTCCATCCACCTACACCTCTCTCCGGAGTTCCACAAAGCATCCTCCAAGAGCCTCTGGGAGAAAAGAGACAAACCACCTGAGCAGAGTCCCAGGATGTTTAACGCAATCGTGCACTCAAGCCTGCTTCCCGTGTTCTCACCCACTTGCCAAGTACCAGTTGGAAATCCAGCCAGTGTTTGTCTACCATCCCAAAAGGACCCCAGAAACAAACCTAGGATGTCAGTTTGAGGGCTATAAAGGGGACACTCTAGGTCCTAACATTCTTCTAAACACAAAAGGATTGTAGAAATCTTGCCCAGGAGGTCCTGTCCTCAGACAAGAGGTGTTTCTGTCCCCCTGCTGGGGCCCTGACTCACAGGCCGTTTACCTCCACCTGCCATTTCACACTGAACTTACACAAGCTTGCAGTTAGGCTCCACAAGCCCTGGGATTCATCCATTTTCTACCAGCCCAAAAACTGCTCAGCAGCAATTTATCAGTGCGCCCAAGGGGAGGCGGCTGACAGCCATGAGCTGGTGCAGCCGAAACAAGCAATGCTGTGAACCACGCTTCTAATTTTAATTTGAAATCCTATATCCTAGAGCTTGAATTTTTTTCAGGTGCATCGGAATTCCAGTGTGTAGAAAATGCCCAAACCACTGAGTGGGTGGAACAATCCAAGATCCTTTGCCCAACTGCAAAACTTCAGATTTAGAAGTGTGGGTTCAATGTTTGCAGGACAGAGGGAGGCAGCCCTACTTGGGCTTGGGCACACGCTTGCAGGAGCAGTAAGGGCCATCTTTACTGGCAGAGAGATGCCAGGGCCTTCCTTGAATCTGGAGAAAAGTAGAACCAGGGTCAATCAAGGATGCTTATCATGAACCTGAGTCCTCCTCGGACTTGTGCTTCCGCAGCTGTTTCTTGAACAAAGTCCAAAGGAGAGCAGAGCATAATGGAGAGCCAGAGGCTTCAAGGACAGTCACCTGGATCTAAAACCAAAGGTGGGCAGAGAAGCTTCATTCAGAAACTGGTGAAGAGTGACATCTTCTTCCTCATCGCAGCTGTTCCAGGTTCTTTCATTGCCCAGCCACACAGAGTCAGGGCCCAGGAGCTTCTGACTCTGAGTGTCCCTACTGGCCTGGCCTGTCTTACAGAATTGCTGGGCTCACCTGGCCCCAGGAACTTGCCCCACAGCTTCTGAGCTGCTCCCAGGCCCGCCTCCTCACCTGGCCTGGTGTGTCTGGGCCTCCCTTGCTCACACCTCTATCCTCTCAGTCCTGGTGTCTCTCCCATCCTTCAGACCCCTCGGTGGGCTTCTAGTCTCTGAGGCAGGGCTGGCTTCATCACTGGTAGGTCCCAGTACAAACAAAAGTGCAGTTTGTTCTGCTTCTTCAAAAAAAATCATTAAGAATTTCAAGAACAGACTTGAAGCCAAGCACAGAGCCATGTGCGGCTGCATGAACCACAGCCCAGAAAGCCAGCCATGCTCTGAGAGCTGCCCTGAATCAGACATCTGGACTGGAAGTGCTGAGCACCCCCAGAAGAGGAGCTGTCACCCTGGAACAGTGTGGACTGTGGGGTATAGACTTCATTAGGTGTGAGCAAAGAGGGAATCGGGAGGAGCAGAAAGGGAGGTGACAGAGACACACGGAAGAAGAGACAAACCTGGGGAAAGAGAAGCAGGATGGGAGGACGGAACGGAGGGCATGATCGCCTTGTGCTGGGTGGACGGGGGGCGGGGGAGCCTAGGGTGGCCCCGGCTCAGGGGTGCTCACTCCCCTCCCCTGCTCTAGTTTGCCTGGACAGTTCTGCCTTCCTCGGCTTCTCCCTTAGTGGACCCATTGATCCACAGACTCCTGCAGCTGAAGGAGACCTGGAGGACATCCTGTCCCACGACAGACGATGTCCCTACAGGACTCCTCACAGGACATGGGGACCAGCAGACTTCCCCTCCCCTTGCAGATGGGGCCAGAGGATGAGGAAAGCCATTCACACTAGGACCCCAGGCAGAAGTGTGCCGAATGGGGTGGCCTGGCCACCAGACCCCAACCTTGTGCTCCTGCGCCTTGCTCTGGCCTTGCTAATTGTCTGTGTATCTTAAGCCCTACTTTCTCAACATATGATGATAAAGTGTCTTGTGCACTTAAACACCTGAGTGTTGGATACATGGAAGAAGATGTGGGTAAGGAAAATACCCGGGTTCAGAGGAAACACCAGGAATCAAAGAGGCCAGGCAATCTCTGCTGGGAAAATCACCTCTTCTTGGTGATGGAGCTAGCGATCGCCTGGGAATAGCAACTTAAGGGCTCTCACTGGAGTCCAACAGCCTGGACCCAACACTCAGCAGCTCTAGGACCTCGGACAAAAGATGTAACTATTCTATGCAGAGCGTGATTCAGAACAGGGCTTCCACCATCCCCATGCATCTTTCACACACAAATCTGGCTCAGGCATCCTTGAGCCTTCCCTCCGGCCCCTACAGAGAAGTGGCTCCAAAAAGACCTTTTGACTGACCTGCAGACAATCGGAAACAATCTCGGGGTGGTAGAGACATGGGTTGGAAAAGTGTTTCTTAACTGGTACAGGATGCGTGTCACAGCTGGTTCTCACAGCGCTTCCGAGAAATAGAGACGAACATCAGAGAGAGGTCTGGCTGGACCGCGCCCAAGCCCAGGAGTGACAGCATGTTTACAAGAGCTGTTAGGGGCTGCTGCTCCTCGTATGCTTACGGGGTGATTTACGCCACCGGCGCTGGCAGGCTGCTCCTTTGCCTTTCACTGTTGAATTGATTTTTGAATCACAAATATCCCGTTTGCATAACATGAATGAACTTCAAGGCAAGCAGGAAGTACCAAGCCCACGGTAGGAAGACCTCTCCCCAACACTGGGCTCTGAGACTCGGGCGGGTTCTACACATGGGTTCATGAATCTGGGAGCGAACTCTCTAAAGTACTCCCAGAACTCCGACAGCCATGTGAACTGACCTGTTTGTCAATCTGGCCAGAAACTGTCTTCTCACAAGCAGACCCAGGTCACCCATGAACCAGAAACCAGAATATAGAAGGAACAGCTTGGAGAAGTGGAGGAAAGACTGGGAAGTAGCCGGCAGGGACATGATGCTGCCCATGTGCATTTGGAGGGCTGTCCTGCTCAGGGTTCCCATTTATTGAGCATCCACTATGGTCAGGCACCATGCAATGCAATCCTTCCAATAAACCTTCCAGGTTACTCACTCTTCTATATGAGCAAGTGGAGACTTGAAGAAGTTCAGTGACTGACCCAGGAGACATTGAGGGTGCAAACCCATGGTCAGTCCACAGTTCATTTAGACCCAACTCTGCTTCCCTTGTAGCTCAGATGGCAAAGGATCCTACAAGCCAGGAGACCTGGGTTCGATCCCTGGATCGGGAAGATCACCTGGAGAAGGGAATGGCAACCCACTACAGTATTCTTGCCTAGAGAATTCCATGGACAGACCATGGAGCTGCAAAGAGCCGGACATGACTGAGCAACTAACCTTGCTCCTATGAACACTCTGTCTCCAGTTCTCCTCATACCCGATGTCCTCTGATGACTCCCTCTGAGCAATGAGGGAGGGGCTCATAAAGCAGTAACAGTGGGAGGGGAGGATCCTAGAGAGATGATCACTTAGAATGAGGGCGCTACCTCTCTGTCTGATGAGCACTGTTGAAGCACTGATGCAAATACAGAAGAAGTACTAGATTGCGCGTGTGTGTACCTGTGTGGATATATACACACAGACTTACACGTACACATATAGAGAGTGCCCTCAAGAAACGCATAATCTATTTGAGAAAATAGGAAACAATGAATAATACAATAACACTGTCTAACTGATTTAGACAGTAAGAACCGCATGCAGGATAACTATATGACTTGTCATCCACACTGGCATGCTCTCAAGAATGAAAGGCAATGCGGCTAATAACTGCACTGGGAAAAAGACATAAACGGAACTGGCCAAGGTGAACCAGGATGCAAGGTCACCTCAGGTAGCTAGATGGTCATAAACCCCAGCCAGACCCACACAGAGTGCACTTTCAAGGGTCCTATATAAGTGCTGAGTTCTGCACAGTACCACCCCATCACATCCTTGTCCTGTGGCAACAGCACTGAATCCTGTTATTATTTATATTATTATAGTAACAATCCTTTGAATAAATGCAGTTTTGCTGATTAGATATGCCTGACACTGTGCTAAGCCATTAGCCATCAGCTTGTTTGATTCTCACGGTAAGAGAAGGGCATTATTTAGACCCATTTTACAGATAGCAAAACAGGGAACAAAGAGTTTCGGTTAAGTGTCATGTCCAGTGGCCACAACAGTGAGTACTCCAGCACTGCCTGAATATAAAGGGCATTGTCTTAATTACAAACTGTAGGTTCTGACCTATATTCCTCAAGGAGGTTATGAAATCCAGTACACACACCCATCTTTCACCACCCACAGCTCAGCTCCTGCCATTTCAGGCAGTTTTCTTCTCTCCATTATAACGTCTGTTTCCCGACTTAACATCTGTCCTTGCTTTCCCTTCAGTTATCTCAGGAAATAATACTTTTTCCTTCTCTCTAAATATCACTTTCTCCGTTTCCATTCCTGTTACAAATCTCCAAAGATGCTCACTAATCTTGTTTGATAAGCTTGAGTTCCTTCATGAAGGCAAATGAAAGTCTAAGTTGTAAAATAAAATTTTAAATAATAAACAGTTATGTCATCCAATAATGACACTGAAAGTGCCCAGAAGTTTCCTTGTACAATCCCCAGAAATCTCTATTTGCCGCTTCATCTGTCTTTAATTAAACCGACTTTTCCCTAGGTACCAGCAAAATACACACATTTCTCACTCAGTTTCATCACCTTTGGGTTTCACCCCCTGATGAGGTGGGCAGCCACAGCACTGCCTATTTTCCATTGCACACGCATTGCATTTCAGTGTAGGTCTACACTGAAAGGCTATGGCGGATGGGCCGAGGAACGTAAGATTCATCGTGTTGTATCCACGGGGAAGTGCGCACCAGGGCACAGATGGAGTTAGTTCAGTGCCACCCTGGGGACAAGAGCAACCAGGGGAGGCCACAAGGCTCAGGTTGGGAGCTAAGGACATTGCTACGTCATGCCAGAAGTGACAACGCAGGAGCAGAAGTGCAGAGATACAGGCAATCTTAAGAAAAGACTGGCTCCAGCAGAGACTGTGCTGGGTCTGAAATGAGTAGGCTGGAAAAAAGGCCACGACCAATTATGTTCATTAGTTAGTAGGGACAACTGTCAAAAGTATCAGGTTCTGCTATGGCAGGAAAGTTCAGGCTTGTTAAGGAGGAGAAAACTTGAATGGTAATGATCCTGCTCAACAACTTGCGCGTTTCAGCCAGGCTTTGAAGATGGTAATTAGGTTTGATAACATTATATACATAAGTTCACCAGGTTTGCCCCTCCATTCCCGTCTTAATCAGCCCTTCCCTTATTAAAGGAACACAGATTGATAAGAAAACACTATTGGTTTAAAGGTTACCAGAAAATTGCATCCAGAGTTAAAGCCAGCTAAATGACTTTAGAAGAAAGGGTCAAGATTGGAATTTCTCATCAAAGCAATCCTGGGAGGGTTTGGCCTACTAAAGGTTTCTCTTTCCACTCCCTGGACCCAGGTCAAACCAGCCCACTTATCCTGCTCACGTGAGCTGTCTTGGGGCCAGCCTTGCTGCAGTGCCAGGACCAGGGAGCCCCCAGGCTCTGGCTCCTGCCCACTCAGGACAGTGTTCACTCATGGCAAAGATTCAGAAGCTGGGCAGCCTGGTGAGGCCACCAAGATGATCAACAGAGAAGAGACAGGTAAGTGAGGTCAAGGCACAGGACAAGATACAGGCTGGGAGAAAGCGGATGCCAGAGAGCAGGGCAAAGCAGAGTTAGTGCATAGATCAGAAGACCACAGGGCTGCGGACTCAGGCACTTCAGGTCCACTGGAGCAGGAAGCTGCATGGGCAGGTCTTCCACTGTGCCCGGCCCTTGGGGGGAGAGCAAGGGAGCTTCATAGCGGGCCCAGGATTGGATTCAGAAATGAGGAGCCCAGATCCTCATCTGTAGACCATTTTTAATTCACGAAAACATCAAGAAACAAGAAACAGAAATGCACGCTCTGGTATTTGGCTCAAGTGAC
The DNA here is from genome assembly GCA_006410615.1 of Neotragus moschatus. Classification (NCBI taxonomy): domain Eukaryota; kingdom Metazoa; phylum Chordata; class Mammalia; order Artiodactyla; family Bovidae; genus Neotragus; species Neotragus moschatus. Next base: position 138,506 of record SJYA01001694.1, on the reverse strand, counting down.
CACATCTTTGGGAAACAAGCTTGTCTGAACCAAGAATCATAGCCCAGGCACCACATCCAGAGGGAAGATGATGGCCAGGAAGAGCTGCTCCTGCAAACAGTCACACGTGCTCATGCTTATGCTTAGAAATAGCATGGGAAACCAAATAAAATATATTACAAGGAGAATAATAGGGAGAATAGGATTGCCAGGTAAAATACAGGAGCCCAGCTAAGTTTTGGTACAAGTAAAACTTATACTGTCCCATGAAATATCTGGGACATACTTACACTAAAATAGTATTCATTGCTTATCTGAACTCCAAATTTAACTGGGCATCCCCTAGCTTCATTTGCTAAATCTGGCATCCAGAAAACCATGTAATATCCATTCTATACCTAGACTCTAAGTGCACTTCTGTGAAAGTCCAGCAAAGGACAGCTATAAATAAACAAACGTTAGATGTTTGTATATGGAAATTAGTTTTTAAAAACCATTACTTTCCAGAAGAGGGAGACTAAGAGGAGAAATTACTTAAACCCAAGCATGAGTTATTACAGGAAACACCGTGCTAAGAGACTCAGAGGACATGGTTTCTCATCCCAGGCTTGTGACCTACGCAAGCCACATGCAATAATTTTACATGAAAGAATTAGTTTGAGGATGGACTAGGAAATACGTATTTTCTTTCCAATCCTAAAATGTTATGATTCAGTTCAATTAGAACTATATGAACAGGGTAAAATAAATGTATTTATGTTCTAAGTCCTAGAAAAACAAAACTAGAGGGCACCCGTTTCAGCTGAAAAGATGCAGGTTCTTTCTTTGCAGGGCTCTTCTTTCTTTTTTAACATATCCTTCATCTCACATAGTTACTTTGGGGGAAGGGTAAGAACAATTAAGTTTACCCTCTTAGTAAATTCCAAGTATATAATCTAATTAACTAGAGTCATCATGCTATATATTAGATCTCCAGAAGTTCTTCATCTTTCATAGTTAAAACTTTGTACCCTTTGCCCAATATCTCCCCATTCCCACCTCCCCCACCCCCGGTAACCACCGTTCCACTTTCTGCTCCTATGAGTATGTGACTGTTTTAGATTCCACATATAAATGAGATCATGCTGTGTTGCTTTTCTGTGTCTGGCTTATTTCACTTAGCATAATGTCCTCCAGGTTCATCCATGTTCTCGCAGATGACAGGATTTCCAACTTTCTTATGGCTGAATAACATTCCATCGCATATATAAGCCATATTTTCTTTATCCATTTATCTACTGGTAGACACTTGATTTCCCAGCAGGCACAGAATTCATGAGGTCCTGCCCTAAGAGAAAATGTCATGAGTTGAGGACAGAAATAGGATCAGAAAAGATGAACCCAAGTAAGTTACCTGGACCTCTACTACTGTATGGGGGTCCATCCCAAAACCTTCCCAGGCTGATAAAAGGAAAGAGAATAGCCCTTCCGTAAACAGCCCTATTAAGACTGTATACAATTCCAAAGGTATGTCTTTAAAGGTTTTGTTGTTGTGAAAATACTTTCTGAAAATAAAATCCACTGATCCTCATGACGACAATTTGTTTCAGACAGGGTAAAGCTCAATTAATCACGAAAGATGCTGACAAAGCTTCATGAAGGTCGTACCAAAGGCTGCCAGAAGTCAAGCACTGGATTCTCAACAGGACAAATATCAAGTTTGTGTGATCACAGCTATTTCTTCTCTACAGGTTCTGAAAGTTCAGTTCAGTCACTCAGTCATGTCTGACTCTTTACAACCCCATGAACTGTAGCACGCCAGGCTTCCCTGTCCATAACCAACTCCCAGAGCTTGCTCAAACTCATATCTATCAAATCAGTGATGCCATCCAACCATTTCATCCTCTGTCATCCCCTTCCCCTCCTGCCTTCAAATCTTTCCCAGCATCAGGGTCTTTTCCAGCGACTCAGTTCTTCGAATCAGGTGGCCAAAATATTGGAGCTTCAGCATCAGTCCTTCCAATGAATATTCAGGACTGATTTCTTTTAGGACTGACAGGTTAAAGAGGGTCTCCCAAAAAAGACAAATACAGTCTAAACTTTAAAATCACTTGGGAACTACAAAAGTAGAAAAGCTTACCCTTTCTTCCCGAATATGCAAGTAAGCAAAAAGGAAAGGTAAAGACTGAGTTAACTCCAATTATAAAAAGTGTTTTGGGGTTGGATCTGCCCAAAACAGCCTAATTTCATCTCAGCAAAGACACATTTTTACATTTACAGAAAAAAATAGTTAAACATTCAAAAGTGCACATGCTTATTTTGTTGGGAAAATTATACACATTTGTTTGATTAGCTTTGGTAAATAAAATAACCAAGTCATCACTCAAGACTCAGACGTGGCTGCAAAATTGATTCAACGAAATGTCAAAATAAATCACAGCTTTAAAATGCATGGTATGTAACTTCTAAAAATGAAAACCACATCTATCTCTGTCAGAGTTGTGAAGGCTGTGCATTAAAATTATATCAAAAACGAATGCATTTTTGAAGGGAAAATATTGATTTAATCGACTCTTCCTGACTAGTGATTCAAATCATGATTTGAATCAATTTGATTTTAATCAAGCCAAAAGTCATTTATACATGCCTTTAGAGTGCATGATGTTATTTCCAGTGGTCTATTTGTCTCTCTAGTTATAGGACGTTCAGAGTGATATGAAAAGGGCTGTGCTCCCAATCCCTTGCCAACACAGCAACAGCACAGCCTTCCGAAAGCCCAGACCAGTGGCAGATAATTCCAGGAAGGCCAACCAAGCACCAACGATAATCACTAAGTGATGAGCAGGCAGCCACATGGGATCCAAGTGCAAGTATAAAGGCCAAGCCTCAGCGGTAGAAGTTCAAGTGTGACAATTCAGGCTTTTGTTCAGTTCCAGGATGGAAGTCAGGAACAAGGCTGACCTTGGTCCTGGGGGACTGCAGTACTCAGGAGATGTCAGCCATAGCAGGGGCTGAGAGCCAGGGACTGGGACAAGGCAGGATTTTAGGGGGAACCAGAGGATTAGAGCGGAGAAGGCAATGGCAACCCACTCCAGTACTCTTGCCTGGAGAATTTCAAGGACGGCGGAGCCTGGTGGGCTGCCATCTATGGCATCGCACAGGGTCGGACACGACTGAAGTGACTTAGCAGCAGCAGCAGCAGAGGATTAGAGAAGCCCCTGCAGGAGGCTGACCTGCTGCTAAGGACATGAATTAGGGATTTGGGGAAAGAAAGTCATGCAGAAACTGACCAGGTAAATTAACCGTCACCTCTGTCTCCGCTTCCTGAAGGAGATTAGCGACTTTCTAAAGATTTAGAATGTGTGGCACAGGTCAACTTGGTACACGGGAAGTGCTCAGTGTTGGTTATTGCTGATGAGGAGGCGGATGAAATAGTCCCTGCTAGTGTAACCAACTGTCCAGTTTGCCCAGAACTGATCATTTCCCAAGATGTGGCTCATCCAGTACTAAACCAGGCAAACCAGGATGGCTGGTCCTTCTCACCCTTCAAACTGATCACAGAGCCTGGGGTGGGGCAGAAGCTGCAGGGGGGCTTAAGTGCCTCCAGCTGTGGCCATCAGAGGCCAGCAGGGTCAGGGAGCCAGGTATTGCATCTTCCTGGGGGGAAAACTGAGTTTTCTTATTTGAGGATCGTGGTCTGGCCTTTCCTGTCACAGCACCTGGTGAAGTGAACATGGTGAATCAATGATCGTTAACGAGCTGCCCAGTCTAATCATTTCCTCCCGTCGGTTCCAGTTAAAGAAAACAGAACAAGAGGACGGGAGGGAATGGTAGGAAGCTGGGTCTGGCTGCTTCTGGGATCATGGAGTTTCAGTTGGTCTCTCCACCCTTCACTGGGTACCTACAGAGCCTCACTCACTGCAGGAACCTGGAGGGTGGGCACTCAGCCTCACGCATGGCATCTGAGGAAGTGATGTGACGAGCCCAGAGTTCTGATCTGCTGCCTCCTGGGATGTGTCTCTGCAGAGAGGCCTAGGCTCTCAGCTGAGGTTACTATCAGGGAGCCCTGGTTCAGGGCGCAGGCCCTGGTCTCCTGGGTCAGGGGCCAAAGCCTAAGGCCTTCCCTATAATCCATCACCAGACCCTAAATGCAACCCAACAAGAGGGCAGTTATACAACCTCAGAACGTCCCTGGTGGTTCAAATGGTAAAGAATCTCCCTGCAATGCAGGAGACACAACTTTGATCCCTGGATCAAGAAGATGCCCTAGAGAACAGAATGGCTACCTACTCTAGTATTCTCGCCTGGAGAATTCCATGGATAGAGGAGCCTGGTGGGCTGCAGTCCATGGGTGCTGGGGTCCAGTGCTGGTGGATCCAGGGAATTCGAAGCAGGGACGGAGTCGGCGAGGAAAAACTTATTTATTTAGAAATATAAGATTAGGAAATAATAGTATAGTGGGAAAATTAAGTGGAGAAAAGAGGCTGAATAACTTGGTTTACGTGGAAAGCCAATAAAATCTCAGGACAAGAGATCTGCACCATCTACACAGGGCCACCGGTGTCCTCTTGAATATCGGGGGGAGCCCCGCCTTGGGCCCCCCCTCGTGTGGATCTTAGAAGCCAAGACAAGTAAGTAGACATGGCGAGCCTCCATGCCCCAAATGGGAATTCAGCCAGAAATTAAAGACACAGGGGAAACTAGTCCAGCAACTGGCCCCGGCCCCTATTGTCCTTCAAGGCCTTTTATACCTTTTTTGATTGTACATAGAGATCAAGGGATAATACAAAATTATGCAGTGTTAGCTGCATAGGTATCAAAACCAGGCTTTTTTCTCTGCATACCTAGTTGTATACACAAGTCTTAGGTATTTACATCATCTTCTGGCCAAAAGGGCCAATTAACACTTTATGGCTCTTTTCTGATAAGGGTTTGTTAACCAGAAGACTTGTGTTAAAAGTGTTGTTCTTCCCAAAGTCTGGTGCCATTCTCAGAAAGCACTAAATAAAGTTACATAGCAAAGATGCAGCAATTTATAACAAGTAAAAGGAGTACAGTGATTTATAACAGAAGAAAAGTAATTAACTCAAAAGTCTAGTATTGCTAACATCAAAATTGCTGCTGCTGCTGCTGCTGCTAAGTCGCTTCAGTCGTGTCTGACTCTGTGCGACCCCATAGACAGCAGCCCATCAGGCTCCCCCGTCCCTAGGATTCTCCAGGCAAGAACACTGGAGTGGGTTGCCATTTCCTTCTCCAATGCATGCAAGTGAAGAGTGAAAGTGAAGTTGCTCAGTCGTGTCCAACTCNGCAGCCAAAGATGGAGAAGCCCTATACAGTCAACAAAAAAAAGACCAGGAGCTGACTGTGGCTCAGATCATGAGCTCCTTATTGCCAAATTCAGACTTAAATTGAAGAAAGTAGGGAAAGCCACTAGACCATTCAGGTATGACCTAAATCAAATCCCTTATGATTATACTAGAGGCTGCTGCTATATAGTAAATTGGGAGAAAGCACCCTTGACTGACAGAACTGCACGTCTGCTGCTGTGCTCTGCCGTGTGACTCTTTGTGACCCCATGGACCGTAGCCTGCCAGGCTGCTCTGTCCATAGAATTCTCCAGGCAAGAATACTGGAGTGGGTTCCATTTAATTCTCTAGGAGATCTTCTTGACCCAGGGATCGAACCCACATCTCTTGCGTCTCCAGCACTGGCAGGTAGGTTCTTTGCCACTGCGCCACTTGGGAAGCCCGAACCTCATGTTTCAGTTCAGTTCAGTTCAGTTCAACCGCATGTTTATCACCCTCCAAATTCAGCCTGAGCTAACACATGCCAGACAGGCACTGGGAGCAGCCACCACACAGGCTATTTTGCAAATTTTACNACTGGCAGGTAGGTTCTTTGCCACTGCGCCACTTGGGAAGCCCGAACCTCATGTTTCAGTTCAGTTCAGTTCAGTTCAACCGCATGTTTATCACCCTCCAAATTCAGCCTGAGCTAACACATGCCAGACAGGCACTGGGAGCAGCCACCACACAGGCTATTTTGCAAATTTTACCCTCATTTAATTCTCAGCATAAGACTCCAAAATAAGCATTACTATGTCTCTCTCTCTTTTTTTTTTTTTGGATGAGGAAGCAATCTCAGCGAGGTGGAATTCGAGGCTAAGAGAAGTGAGCTGTTCGTGCAACAAAGTTACTGAGGAGCTGGGTGTGCTGGCTGAAGCAAAACCAGTTGATTCTGGAACTTTAAAGATGTGGGTGAGGATGGGGATTAGGAACACGCTCCCAACGGATGGTGGCTGATGTGAAGCCTCGTGGTTGATGTATGCAGCTCCTCTGTGTTTATTCAGCTCTTTGACACCCTGATCTGACGCTCAGCTTGACTGAGTCCTGGGAGGTGGAATGGACAGGGGGCTCCTCTTTGGAAACACTGCTGTGGTGCCTATTAAAGGAGAAGCATGGCTTCGTACACCCCACAGGCCAGGACTGGAATCATGGTTCTGCCCCTTGGTAACTAGGCAGCCTTCAGCAAGTCACTTAACCCCCCAGAACCTCAGTCTCTTCATCTCTAACCTGGCTCACCCATAGCTGGTGTGACTATTAAAAAATAGCACGTTTGACAAGCTTAGCACTGCATGTGGCACAGAGTAGCCCTCCATACATAAGGAAGATTATTTTGTGCAACATTTGCTAATCTACCTGGGTGCCAGGCCATTAAGCCAAACAGAATCGATGGGGGTCCCCCTATTAACAGCTTTTAACCATGCCAGACTGACCTGTCTAGCTAGGAGCCTGACTTGAAGCCTCCATTCCTCACTCCTGGTCTTGCAGTCATCCCAAAAGGCAAACCAGGATCAGAACAACAAGAAGGGCTTCCAGAGAGAGGGGGGTGGAGCCAGTGCTCAGACATAAATTCGAGTCTCTAAAAGATGCTCCCAAGCACTGCCGCAGAGTCTGCCTCTGCAGTCCAGGGCCTGAGCACTGCTGGCCCCACCAGGAAAACCCAAGCGGCACCCTGACTTCTGCCACCTCCGTCACACTTTCTCCACCTCCCTGTCATCGCTCCCCCACCGCCTTCTAATGGGATCACTGGAAGTCACTCCACTTCCTTTCTGTGCACCCCTGTGGCCCCTCAGCTCGCTTGTGCCTCCTCATCACTTCTCTCATTGAAGTGCTCAGTTCCTGCCCGTGGGCGACACTCGCTCTGTCACATCCCATCCTGGCCATCAGGCCGTCACTAGGTTCCAAGACCTCTGGACACACCACACTATTCCAGGCTAAAGTGTGATTTCTAAGCACACAGAGTTGTCACCTCTTCAACCCTTTCACCTGCTACTGCCCTCCAAGTCATTGCCTTTTAGTCTCATACGTCAGCTCAGGCTTACGGGCCCGCCTGCCTGCAGAAGCGGATCCCTCCAGAGCATCTGCTCACACATGCTCTTAATCAGCAGGCGCATGGCTCCCCAGGCCCCTGACCTTTACTTCCCACCCACCTCCAGACCTTCCTACTGCTGCAGAATGTGACCTTGAGAAAGTAACTTCAATCCTCTGGAGCTGGGTTTGCAGCTCTAAGGACAGAGTTCTATGAATTATGTTAGAAGGTAAGATAAAAAGACCCTGTGAATGTAGTAATACCTTCAAATGAATTTGTACCTTATTCACTACAACACCATCGTTTGAAAACCAGTAGTACATAGATGAGCGAGGTCTACTATTACTGGCGCACTGCGGCTTCCTGGACCCAGGGTAACAATTCCACAGTCCCCCAGGGGCCCACAGCCTGGAGGTTGGCAAACAGAGGACTAGATAATCTCCGAGGGCCTTTCAAGGTCATTAATTCAACAAATACTTACTGAGTGCCTGCCAGGAAGTGTACATTCTAGTTAGAGTGACAGAAAAAAATCCAAGAGAACAAATGAGTTCGAAAGAATGACTAATTATGGTAACTGGTAGGAAACACAGGACATAAAGAATGAGTAGTGTGAGGGGAGTGGCCTCCTTTAGAGAGAACAGTTAAGGAAGGCTTCTTGGGGGTAGTAACACTGGACCATATGGTCTGGACAATGGCAAGACACCAGCCAGGGGAAAGGGTGGGGTGGGGAGAAGGAGGGCAGAAGGGTTTCCAGGAAGAAGAAAAAGCCCTTCCACAGGCTCTGAGGCAGGTGCCAATGCAGTCTGTTTAAGATCTTTATGGCTGCAGATGGGGACATTAAGGGGGCCCATTATAGAGAAAAACAGTTCCATTTGGATGTATTGACTTCAAGGGTTGTGCATGGCATCCCAACAGCACCATCAAGACAGCTGAATACAGAGGAGGCCAACACCCAATCCCTGAGCCAGACACCCACCTCCAGGAGTTGTCAGCACAGAGACAGCATCTCAAACTCTGTGAACAGTGATGGAGTTTAGAGAAAGAAAACAAGAGTGGCTTCAGATCAATCCTGAGAAACACCACCACTGAGCTGGTGGAAAGAAGAGGGAGATAAGGAGGGGCAGTCGGGGAGGGAGAGTAAAACCAGGACCCAGTGGAGCCATGAAATCCCAAAGAGAAAGGAATTCTGGAAGGAGGGAGCAGCTTCCTGGGTGAAATGTTGCTGAGAGATGGAGAAAGTAAGAGGGTGGAAACGCATCATTGGCTTTGACAATGTGGACGGTGTTGCTGACCTTGACCAGAGGGGCCTTGACCAGAGTGGAGTGGTTGTGGCAGAAGCCACTGGAAGAGACGGAGGCAGAACAAGTGGTGAGGAGCTGGGAACACCCATGTGCAGGCAAACCCCTTCCAGAGGTCTGGCTATCAGTAGGAACAGACCAAAGGCACTGACGATGAAAGAATACGGTAGATTATCGCTCATCAAGCATTCGCTCCCTCTCCTACCACCCACAGGAGAGGAGCAAACCACCCTGCTAATGTTGGACTTGGACACCTGACATGATCTGGCCAATGAGATGTGCAGACATGCCCTGAACGAGGGCTTGAAATGTGCTTGCCTAATTGGGACTACTCTCTGTAGCTCCTGCCTTTTTCTCAACAAGAAGAACACACCTTGAGTAGCTTCTGGATGAAGGAGGATGAAGGACATGTGGAACAGACTAGGACACAACCTACAACTTGAAACCCAGCTTGGATCTGTGGACTCCTAGTCAACACAAAGGCCAACCAGCAAAAAACAAACACTTATTATATGAATGCCTGAGATACTGTGTTTATTTGTTATGCAGCATGATTACAGATATGACTGACTGATACAAGGGGAAGAATGTGTTCAAATATCTCTCTTTTTTTTCAAGATAGGTGATACTAGAGTATGTTTGTATACTAATGGGAAAATGATCTACTGACATGAAAGAGATGTGAGATAGCTTTGGAAGGGCATCATCCATGAGAAAGCAAGAAGGAAGGAGGTCCTGAGGACAAGTGGAGGCATTGGCCTAAGGTAAGTGGAGGTGATATAGCCTCCATTATAATAACAGAGAAAAAAACGGGTACAGACATCAGAAGTCCCCCCTAGTCGAGGGATGGTGAGGAGCTCAGGTTGGATGGACTCGAACTTCTCAAGGAATAAAGATGCAAGGTCATTTGTAGGATGTGTCCTTGGTGGTGGTGAGGGGGGCCTTTTTGCCTGCTATACGCCTTTCCTTAAATGTCTAATTTTCTCCACTGATTTAGATTCTAATAAGCCCTGCTCTCTCCTTGAAACCTTTTCCCAACTACCCTAGATTACCATGACACCTCACTTGTCCTACAGCATCTGTAATCTCAACCCCTGTCCAATACTGATTAGCTTTCTCAATGTTTCCTGCAGGACTAACGCCTTCCCTTCGCTCTGCTGGACCTGAGCCTGATAAGACACGTGGGCCATGCAGTCTGCTTAGCAATGACATAGTGATGGTCGTGCTGAGGCTTAATAATTACATGTTAACTGGCTTAAGAAGAGAAAGTATTTGTCTGTCACTGTTTCATCTTCTAGAAGAGCTGACTTGGACCAAAACAAATCAGGCAAGACTAGCTGTTCAAGAGTTAGCCACTAGAACTATTGTTTTTGGAGACAGACACATTTTCTGGTTTGGGGTTATTTTATTTCTCACTTCTTATGCCAACTTCCCTGAAGCCTGATCCGTCTTTTTTTTTTTCCTGGACTGCTTCAAAAATTCCTTCATCAATCCTGCCTCAGATGTACTGACATCCTCCCTGGGAAAGCAGAAGGGTTATTTTCCAGATGTGCTTTAATGCCATTGCTTAGAGGGCTTTCTGTTTTATTTTTAATGAAACAAAAGGCAGCAGGTCTGACAGGTGATGCTCGGGAGCCTGTATTTCATACAAGGGGTCCCAGAAATAACAAGCAGCCGGACTGCTTCCTGCATCCCAGTTATGCCATCTGGGAGAGATCAAAGGGAGCGAGCTCTCGAGGGCCTTCCCAGCCTGAGCCAGGGCACTCGAGTGTGCCTTGATGTCTCGGTTCAAGGAACCTGACAGTTCCGCAAGGTCCTTCAACACCCACCAGTTATGTGTGGAGGTAACAGGACTGGTCCAGAGAACACCCCAGGCTGCAGGGCTACCACAGCAAGCATGTAAAGCTGGGGAGGCCGCTCACCTTCCATCCCCTGCAGGGGCTCAATCGACCCTCCCAAGTTCCCCTCGTATCCAGACGACAGAATCATCAAGTCAGCCCACCTTCCCTTCTCTACTGGAGCAAAGCATCCCTCAAGAAGGCTTCCCAGATGGCTCCAGTACTGAAGAATCCACCTGCAGGGCAGGAGACAAGAGAGATGTGGCTTGACCCCTGGTCAGGAAGTTCCTCTGGAGGAGGAAATGGCAGCCCACTCCAGTATTCTTGTCTGGAGAATTCCATGGACAGAGGAGCCTGGCGGGTTACAGTTCATGGGGTCACAGAGTCAGACACGACTGAAGCGACTTAGCATGAACACATGCATGTCCCTCAAGAAGCCCTCCAGTCTATGGCTGGGCTGGGTGAAGGTCCCCTCTCCTGAGATTCCAGAAGCACCCTATTCTTACCTTCTAGCCAAACAATGACAATAACATTAGGTATCTAAAGATCTAAGATACCTCAGCCTGAGTATTTAAGGCTCTAAGTTCTCTGGGGCTGGGGCTGAGTCTTGCTGCTGCTGCTGCTGCTAAGTCGCTTGAGTCGTGTCCGACACCGTGCGGCCCCATAGACAGGGGCCCATTGTCCCTGGGATTCTCCAGGCAAGAACACTGGAGTGGGTTGCCATTTCCTTCTCCGATGCATGAAAGTGAAAAGCGAAAGTGAAGTCGCTCAGTCATGTCCGACTCTTAGCGACCCCATGGACTGCAGCCTACCAGGCTCCTCCACCCATGGGATTTTCCAGGCAAGAGTACTGGAGTGGGGTGCCATTGCCTTCTCCGGGGCTGGGTCTTACCCACCTGTATTTCCTTCTCTAGCAGTGTGCTAGGCACAGGTGGGTGCTGAATAAATGTTTTGCTATAGCCTAACAGTGGAGGCAGCAGAGAATTCAACCTGCCTGGACTAAGCCTCAGCTCTGCCTGAACCATGGAGCCCGAGGTAGTCACTTCATCTTTAAGGGACTTCTGCCTCTACTGTGAAGCTAGATATTTTAATATACACCTCACAGGTTCTGTGAGGATAGAATTAAATAATGTGTGTTCATGAACTGGCAAGCGTTTTACAAGGTAAGTCATTAATAGTGATTCATACTGAAGACTGTAAAGATTGGATTCCCTCACCCCAAAATATTTTCCCTTTTAAATAGACCCTCTAATCTCCCTTCCCTTTTGCATGGAGGGCAATGTTTCCATCTTCATCAATGGTGGTATTTCCAGCATGGACGAAATACCATGAATTGTATTTTTCTTTTTTGACTGAAGGAGATCCTCAGATCTTAAATACAGACATAGACCAGAGGTCAGCAAGCTATGGCCCACTGCCCAAATCTGACCCACCACCTATTTTTGTATGAAAGATGAGCTAAGAACAGTTTTTACATTTTTAGACAGTTGGAAAAACAAGTCAAAGGAAGAGTATTTCGTGACACACAAAAGTTATATGCAATTCAAATTAGTGTCCATAAATAAAGATTTATTGAAACACAACCATGCTCTCCTATTTACATATTATCTGCGGCTGCCTTCAAGCTACACCAGCAGAGCAGAGTAGCTGCAACAGAGACCATATGGCTTTTAAAGCCAAATTATTTACTAACTGGTTCTTCAGTGGAAAAGTCTGCCAACTTCTGATATAGACTGCTTTCTACTTACCCCAAGGCTACTCCAGAAAAAGATCTAGAATGAGTCTCAATTTGACTCTGAGAATTCTACTTTAATAGAGGTATGGGCAAAATGGATCACATCCAGGCAGTCAACAGGGAATGTCCTGGGATTCAGAAACATGTCACAGGAAAAAAATGGCTAGAGACATAATTAAAGGGGGAGCTTTAATTATCCAAAGCGCTATTAGGAAGAAGGAAGACAAGGATCTTTCTCCGGGGCTGTAAGAAGGAAGTGAAAGACTGAAGACCCATTTCAGCTCAACCTAAAGCAGCATCCTGGCTATCGGTGCTGCCTCAAGCAATGAGTTCCCCATCACTACATATTCTCCAAGTAGTGAATATACAATGTTGTGAATATAAAATGCAGTGATCAGTGACCAGCATCTGTTCATCTTTGAGAAGACTACTCATCTTACAGAGGCTTCCTTAACTACACCCCAAGCATCCGCAGGGTAGAACATTCCCAGGGGCCGTGTTTGTACAACAGAGAAGGTCGTGCCATTTCTGGAAGCAGTGCCTGGGAACTCCAGGCTGCACATCCTGAGCAGGGCCCGAAGACATGGTATGTTGATTCCCACACACCAGGCCTCTGTCTCTCCTCTTCAGGAGGAAGATAACGCGAATCTATCATACCACACTGCTGCAAAGAATAATGAATAGCAGCGTTAACAAATGACAAGCGCCACATTTCTTATTATTATCTATCATGTATACATCACTTTATTTCTGTAGCATCCAGCAGGTGTTGAATGCAAATGGACTGAAAACCCCTTTTGCAGACTTGCAACCTCTTATAAAGAAAAACAGCCAGGGGCATAACAGTAAGGCTGCCAGGTTATTCCAAGATCTATGCTGAGCAGGACGTGAGAAGTCCCTCCTGAGCATGTTGATGGGATGGAAGCCCACTGAATTCAGGTCATTCACATTTGTTTATGGTGCAATAAGATCTACCCCGGCTGCAAGCTTTAACCTGGTCCCTTCAGAGACCAAAGCTATTTGTGAAAGTGGCCGTGGGCAACACGTGGCCAGAAGCACTTGATCGCTCTCTTTGCAATAGGATGTCCTTGAGCTTCCCTTGATTCATTTTTATTGCACAGGCCAGACTTTACCACTCCCCAGGTATCTCTCAGCTTCTTCTCTGCTCTCTCCATTTTGCTTATGGAAAATGGAGGCTTATGATTAAGTAATTTTCCCATAGAGCACGAGGCTGGTCTTGAGACTGGAAGGCACAGACCGCCTCTGATCCAGCAATGATGTCCCCACAGACACTGTGGGCAACGTGGTGGTGAGGGGCAAAGACTGGAGTAGAGGCAAGTGGGCTCTGGTTCCTCTGCCCCAATAACACGGGACCCCACGTGGGTCATTTCTCCTCTCTGCCCTTAGTAGCTCATCTGTCCAAGGAACGGATTGGACTAGAAGTCAGGTTAGAGGCACGGGGAAGGAGTATCAAGATCAAAATGACAAAGAGGGTTGGACACTGATACAAAAGAACCACCAGGCAAACGTCAAGTCTCAGGTGGAATCAATGAGCATATTCTGGCTGAGTCACTGAGAGTACAAATAATGTGCTGAGCTAAAGAGGGATGAACAGCAGAACAGTCATGGATGGGGAGGGAGGTGGTGAGGGGTGGTTCAGGAGGGAGGGGACATGTATGCCTATGGCCAAGTCATGTTGCCATATGGCAAAACCCATCACAATAATGTAAAGTATTTATCCTCCAATTTAAATAAATAAAATTTTAAACTCAAATAAAAAGTATTTGAAAATAAGTTTAATTATATTATTATAAATCAAGCTGTCATAAAATGTTTGAATAAACCAAGAAAACTACTACGAAAGAAAAGAGAACAATCATGGAAACAACTGGGAGTGGAAAAAGAAAGGTGGCAAAACCAGAGATAATTGCATCTTGGCAGACATCTGTCACTGCAATCACTTAATGTCATCAACACAAAACAAGGTAGGGTGACCACTTGGATCCCACCCAGAACTCAGTGTCCTTGTTCCAGGTGTGCTAACAAGGATGCATCAGCTTGGACAACAGAACAACTGCAAGCTGAGCACGGGCCGCAGCGCGGGCCCTGCATTAAGCCACTCCTCTCCTGCGTGCATGCTCGGTGGCTTCCGCTGTGTCCGACTCTCTGTGACCCCATGGACTATAGCCCACCTGGCTCCTCTGTCCATGGGGATTCTCCAGGCAAGAACACGGGAACGGGTTGTCATGCCCTCCTCCAGGGGATCTTCCCAACCAGGGGATCAAACCCGCATATCCCACCTCTCCTGCATTGGCAGGCGGGTTCTTTACCACGAGCGCCACCTGGGAGGCCCACTCCTTTCCTACCTAGGCTAACAGAACACAGGGTAAATCATCCTAAAAAAGAAAGAAAAAAGTGCACAGGCCAAAGTCCCCACTTCCACTTATATGAAAATGGTTTCTGCCTCAACTTCCTATGTTCTACCTTTCACCAAGATGTTCTTTGGTCCTGAGAAGGTCAACCTGCCAGCTCATCAGGACAAGCAATGATTATATCAGGTCACTGAAAAATTTTACAGCTCTTGACCCTCCATAGAGGGAATGCAAGCTAGCTAAAAAGAGAGGAAAATTTATTTCTGAGACTAGCTATTTAATATTCTAATCTTTCCCAGGCTATCTCCCATAGTATTTATGGAATATTTTCAGCATGGCAACTCCTTTTTCTAAAACAAGTTCCCAAAGTAGCTGACACTTACGACCTAGAAAAAGTCCCTCTTCCCTTCTGTGCCTAGTTAAATATGAGGGATGGGACCTGTATTCCTTCTCTATGGCTGCCATAACAAATTGCCATAAATTAGTGTCTTAAAACAATGTTTAATTTATTCTCCTGCAGTTCTCCAGTTTAGCAAGCTAACACAAGTCAGTGAGCTAAAATCAAGGTGTCTGCAATGGTGTGGTCCCTCCAGAGGCCTTAGGGGAGAACGGGTTCCCTTCTCTTCTCCAGCTTACAGAGACCACTTGTATTTCTTGAGTTTGCCTTCTATCTCAGCAGTCCCCAGCCTTTTTGACACCAGGGACCAATTTTGTAGAAGACAATTTTTCCATGGACTGGGGGTGAGGCGTGGTTTCAGGATGATTCAAGGGCATTACATTTATTGTGCACTTTCTTTCTAAGCTAATGCCACCGCTGATCTGACAGGAGGTACTGGTCTGCGGCCTGGAGGTTGGGGACCCCTGCCGAAGCCAGCCACACTGGGTTAGTCCTTCTCACACCGTCACTCTGACCTCTCCGGCCTCCTTCTTCCCCTTTAAGGACTCTTGTATTGATATTTACATTGGACTCACCTAGATAGCTTCCCTGGTAGCTCAGACAGTAAAGCGTCTGCCTCCAATGCGGAAGACCCAGGTCGATCTCTGGGTCAGGAAGATCCCCTGGAGAAGGAAATGGCCACCCACTCCAGTATTCTTGCCTGGAAAATCCCATAACTGAGGATTCTGGTAGGCTACAGTCCATGGCGTAGCAAAGAGTCAGACAGGACTGAGCGACTTCACTTTCACTTTCACCTAGATAACCCAGGATAAATAATCTCCTTATTTTAAGGTCAACTGACCAGCAATTTAACTCCCCTTTGTAACCTAATATACACGTTAGTATGTAACCTAACATACTCACAGCTTCTAGGAATCAAGACATCTTTGGATTTTAGTCCTCTGTCTGGCTGTGTCCCACTGGAAGTTTCCTCCTAAAACCACACTCCTCTTTTCTTGCTGTCAGACTCCACACCCTCAAGTTAGTCCTGGGTCTAGATCAAGGAGAAGCAGTCAGGATCCTCTAGCTGGGCAAGGACTGGGGAGAGTCCCACTGTGCAGTGTGAGTACTAAGTGGTGTGCGAGGCGCCTATCACCATTATGGAAGCTTCTCCCCAACCTCTCGAGTCAAATCCAACAAAAGGGCAAACACGTTTTCCTCGTGCCCTAAGAAATGTCTTGATGAGGAAGGAGAAGAGAACTAAAGATTACCTGAAAGTCTTTGAGGTACGGTGGACATTTGTTATATTTCAGTGGACATTTGTTATATTTTGGCCTCATGCCAAAATTTATTATATTTCAGCATCTATTTGTCACCTCTCAACGTCTTTGGGGGACAATTCCTCTCTTCACACTTAGACCACGTGTTTGCTCCATCCACCATCCTCTACTTCAAGGGCAGAGAACCAACTCCTCCCATGAGTAATTATTGAGCACCTGGGATGTGTTCTTGGCATCAGAGGTACAGGAGTAGACAAGCCAGATGAGGGCTCTTCCGTCACAGAACTAAAAAATAAACAAATGAACAGCAACAACAGTCCAGCAAGATCTTTCTGAGAGTGTTATGGGCTATGAGAAAATAAAATAGGGTTTTTGTTACAGAGAGAGACCGAGGGTATTATCTGGACTTTGAGCTTCAGTTCAGTTCAGTTCAGTCGCTCAGTCGCGTCCGACTCTTTGCAACCCCATGAATCGGAGCACACCAGGCCTCCCAGTCCATCACCAACTCCCGGAGTTCACTCAGACTCACGTCCATCGAGTCAGCGCTTAATTCTTCTGTTTCCTGTTGCCCACGTGCAAGTGTCCTAACACAGGGGCATTCATCCTCCAGTACTAGGCCTCCTTCACCCTGTCTACAGAGACACACTATACTGACCTGGCCAAGACCTTTGTGATCATGGGGAAGGGGAAGACAGGAAAGAACCCAGAACTGGCAGGTTCCAGCTCAGAACCTCAAGGCTTTTGTTCTAGCTCAGCACTGACTAGCCGAGTGCCTTCCACGATGACCAGTGAATTCAATGATCCATTCCATGCCTGCCAGTTTACATCCTAGGCTGTCTTATGGTCAAGACTGGTAGTAGTCATCATTGTACATCTCTATTAAAAAGCTGCAAAACAAGCATCTAACACTTGATCCACATCCATACCAAACTGTCAAGGGAGATGCAAACCGCACACTCAGCAACTGCACTGCATTCTGCAAACAAACACTCCAGTGCCTCATAAAAGCCAGTGATTCGAGATGATGCTGACGTTACCTGAAAAACTCGCAGTGGACTCAGAGATGCTCGCCTCTATCTTCATGACTTATTAAGGGGGGAAATGTTTAGGCAAATTACATCTTGTTGGAGTAGAAGCGGATGTAACTGCTCTGTAGGTAGGGGATAAGAGGATGTGCATTTTGTGATATAAATGTATCAATGAATATGTCATAACCCTATTAGTATAATAATCCCTTTAAAAATGAATGCATTTACATGTTGGGGGAAAAAAGGCACACAATGAAAAGTTTTCCTCCACCCCTGTCCACCCTTAGTTCACATCAGTACCCCTAAATGCAAACCACTGTTAGTCTGTTACATATCCTCCCAGAATTTTCCATGCATATGGAAGCAAATGTAAATACATACCAAGTTATATCAGATTTTTCTTCTACAGCTTCTGGGTTTAAATCTTGGTTAGAAAAGCCTTCTCTGGGTTCTCTTTTGACATCTTTATAGTTTTGTTTTTACATTTAAATCTTATTTTTGTTTTGAATTTTATCCTGGCATATCTATGGTGTTCCAATTTTATTCTTCTCCCATAGGTATCTCTTTAAACTTCTAAACTTTTCTCCAGTGACTTGATATGCTACCTTTATCAAACACTGAATAGTCACACGTATTTGAGTCTATTCCTAAACTATCCATTGTTTCACTATCTGTGCCTGTGCTGACAACACTGTTTCATGAATGAGTATAGGTGTGCAGTGCACGCTCGGCTGTGTCCAGCTCTTTGAGACTCACCAGGCTGTAGCCCGCCAGGCTCCTCGGTCCATGGGATCTCCCAGGCAAGGATACTGGAGTGGGTTGCCATTTCCTCTTTCAGGGGATATTCCTGACCCAGGGATCGAAACTGCATCTCCTGAGTCTCCTGCATTGGCAGGCGGATTCTTTGCGACTGAGCCACCAGGGAAGTCCCTCAATAAATGAGGCATTATGATAAATCCTAATATCTGGTAGAGCCAGTCTTCCCACACTGCTTTTCTTTTGCAGAATTTTCCTGACTATTCTTATTCATTTTTTATGTGAATTTTAAAATAAACTCACCTATTTTTTTTTAAAAAAAGGATCTACTGGCACTTTTATTTAGATTGTATTAAATTTATAAGGAGGATGACATCTATTGTTGTCCCATCAGTGAACATGAGCTATCTCTCCATTTGCTCAAAGTTCCTTTTGTAACCTTCTGTAATATTTTAAAATCTTTTTATATACCCTGTGTATCTTCTTGCTAAGTTTTATTACCATTTTATGTTTTTTGTTGTTATTATAACTGAGGGCTTTTCCAATGTACATTCTGTTTGATGTCTGTATATATGCAAGGTATTGATTTCTATTCACCAGGCTTTGTATGTTGCCATTTCATGGGATTCTTTTACTGTCTGCAATAGTTTCACAGTGATTTCTTGCATGTTCTCCAGTCATGCAGCCACATTATCTCACAAAGTGACTATTGCCTCCTCCCCAGTTCTCTCTTCTAATTGTTTTCTCTTATCTAGTTGCACAGGAAAGTATCACCAGCTCAGTGACAAATAACAGTACTAATAGTAGAGATCCTTGTTCTTTTCTTTAGTAAGAATTCCTGTAGCATTTCCCCATTAAGAATGAGGCTGGCATTTAGTCTGAAATAAATGTATTTTTAGCATGTTAAGAAAGTACCCAGCTGTTCCTGTTTGCTTATATATATATTTTTTTTATAAAACATGATGAATGAACTTTCTCAAAGGCCTTTCAACATCTATGAAGATAACCACATCTTTTTTATTGCTTTACAAAGTTGTGTTAGTTTCTGCTGTACAGTGTGAGTCAGCTCTGTGTATACATATCATCCCTCCTCTTCAGCCTCCCTCCCACCACCCCCACCCCATCTAGGTCATCATAGAGCACAGAGCTGAGCTCCCTAAGCTATACAGCAGCTTCCCAGCAGCTATCTATTTTACACATGGTAACATATATATGGAAGGAAAGTTATGACCAACCCAGATAGCATATTCAAAAGCAGAGACATTACTTTGCCAACAAAGTAATGTCAAGGCTAGTCAAGGCTATGGTTTTTCCAGTAGTCATGTATGGATGTGAGAGTTGGACTGTGAAGAAGGCTGAGTGCTGAAGAATTGATGCTTTTGAACTGTGGTGTTGGAGAAGACTCTTGAGAGTCCCTTGGACTGCAAGAAGATCCAACCAGTCCATTCTACAGGAGATCAACCCTGGATGTTCTTTGGAAGGAATGATGCTAAAGCTGAAACTCCAGTGCTTTGGCCACCTCATGCAAAGAGTTGACTCATTGGAAAAGACTCTGATGCTGGGAGGGATTGGGAGCAGGAGGAGAAGGGGATGACAGAGGATGAGATGGCTGGATGGCATCACTGACTCGATGCACATGAGTTTGAGTGAACTCTGGGAGTTGGTGATGGACAGGGAGGCCTGGCGTGCTGCGATTCACAGAGTCACAAAGAGTCAGACATGACTGAGCGACTGAACTGAACTGAACTGAACTGAATGTATATATGTATGTCAATGCTACTCTCTCAAGATAACCGTATCATTTTTCTGCTAATGTTCACTCGTGTAAAACTATATCTTCATTCCAAGACTAAAACTCTCTTGATTATGATTTATTAGTCTTCAACTGTATTGCTGAAATTGCTTTGCCATTTTCTCCAGGATTTTTGAATTGATATCATAAGTGGGATTAGTCTTTGTCTTTCTCTTTGTGCCTTCTTTGTTAGATTTTGGTAACTATTTATCTTGCTTGCTTATGCTCTGGGATGTACTGGAATTGCCTGTTTCTTCAAGGTTTGATAAAATTTCCTCTGTAAAACCATCTGCATTGTTTTTTTCTTTGGGGTGGAGTATCCCCATTTGAAAAGGAATTTTTGTTTGTTTTTTGTGTTCTGCCTTAGACATTTTGGATTCTTTTCTGAGGTCAGTTTAGCGAATTTTATTTTCTTGGAAAATAATAAGTACATTCAGACTTTCAGATACATCTACATTAATCTGAGCAAAGAAGCATTTGTGGTTCCTTTAACTTTCTTTTTTTGTCACTCTTTCCCACATATCATTTCTCCCACATATCTCTGCACTTGCTCCCACAAACTAGCAATTTATCTATTTCATGGTTCTTTTTCCCAAAACCAGGTATGAAATTTATTCCAACAGCTTTGTTTTCTAACTCCTTAATTTCCACTTTTATCTACTTCTTCCTTCTGCTTTCCCTCTACTATAATCTTTTTATTCTGTTATAACTCCTTGACTTAGATGACTTAATTCATGTGTTTTCATTCTTTTGTGTAAATATTTAAAGTCACTATTTTCCCTCTGAGTACTGCCTTTGCTTTATCACATCTGTCCTGATTTTTAGTGTTTATATCAGTTGCTATTTTCCAGAAAATCTGAAATTTCCATTTCTATTTTCCTCTTTGAGCCATACATTGAAGCGGTCTTTTTGTTCTGATTTGATTTTACTTTTAATGGAATGGCCTTTTGATTTTCTGAGTTAGTATTATTTTCTAGCTTAATTCTGCATAATCAGAGAATGCTGCTGCTGCTAAGTCGCTTCAGTCGTGTCCGACTCTGTGCGACCCCATAGATGGCAGCCCATCAGGCTCCCCTGTCCCTGGGATTCTCTAGGCAAGAACACTCGAGTGGGTTTGCCACTTCCTTCTCCAATGCATGAAAGTGAAGAATGAAAGTGAAGTCGCTCAGTCGTATCCGACTCTTAGCGACCCCATGGACTGCAGCCTACCAGGCTCCTCCGTCCATGGGATTTTCCAGGCAAGAGTACTGGAGTGGGGTGCCATTGCCTTCTCCGAATCAGAGAATACTGTTTGCATTTTTTCCTTAACTCGGGGGATTTATTGAGGTTAACTTTGCCTGCTAATATATGGCCAATATCTGAGTGTTTCATGGGCCCTTGAAAGGTGCACTCTCTTCACTTAATCTCCTGGGTTTGCTATTTATCAATCAGATCTGCTTTATTACTTATGTTAATTAGGTCTTCAATGTTGATTTTTATTCTTGTCCAGCTATCTGGAGACTAACACACGCAAATTAAAGTGATCTGTTACTAGTGTGCACTGGTCTATTTCTTCTTGCATCTCCTGACATTTCTTTTTTCTCTATATTGCTTGGTTTTTTATTGTGAAATGCACAATTTAACATAATGAAATTCCTTTATTTCATTTCATGCATTTTAACTTGGGCTTCCCTGATGGCTCAGGCGGTAAAGAATCTGCCTGCAATGCAGGAGACCCTGGTTCGATTCCTGGGTTGGGGAGATCCCCCAGAGAAGAGACAGGTTACCCACTCCAGTATTCTTAGGCTTCCCTGGTGGCTCAGATGGTAAAGAATCTGCCTGTAAAGCGGGAGACCTGGGTATGATCCCTGGATTGAGAAGATCCCCAGAGGAGGGCATGGCAACCCCTTCCAGTATCTTGCCTGGAGAATTCCATGGACAGAGGAGCCTGGCAGGCTACAGTCCATAGGGTCACAAAGAGTCGGACACAACTGAGCAACTAAGCACAGCATACACTACTTTTTCTGATGCAAACCTGTGATTATTACTTTAGTCTTATGCTTACTTTTTATTAACCACTTTAAGCATTTTCCTGGTACTCCTTTATGCATTCTTCCTATAGTTTCAGCCTTTCTATATCATGGTCCTTAGGGGTATCGCTCTCAACAACACAGAATTGGGTTGTGATTTGTTATCCTAACTGAAAATCTTTTTTAAAATGTGAGTTAAATTCATTTATATTTAGCAATATGACAAATGGGTTTGTTCCTCATTCTCATTTTATATCATGTTTCTTGGCTTCTTGGCATTATTTTTAGTCTTTCGGTGACTGTTTATCCTGTAGGATTCTTCTGGGAAGGTTCATGTTTTTATTCCAGTGGTTACATCTCATAACTACAACATTATACAATAATCTTAATCTATGTCTTTAGCTGTGATTTATGAGTCTTATAGTACAAGCAAAGATAAAATTGGTGTATTTCCTCCTTTCCCTTTCCCTTCCCTTTCCATAGAGGCAGAATAGCAAAGACATGGTTGGGATGTGAAGAGAAAAAGACACATATCCCTGGATGCCGGTTACAAAAATTCACTGAGATTTAACACAGTGGCAGCTGCACACAGGGAGGGAGAGGACAAACACATTACAGAACCCCTTGGGCACCGTTTACTCTGGCTAGGCTGTGTTTCTCTTCCATCACCTGATTTTAGTCAATAATATTATCTTTCGTAATGTTTACCACTTATTGTTAAATATAATTATGCTTATATTACTTCATTTGTCAGCTCTGAATTTTATTATTTGACTCCCTGCTAGTATTGAATGAGGCAGACAACTAACTTTTACCCCTTCCCCTTCCAGTATTTGTTGGCTGTATTATTTCTGCATTATCAGGGCACGGAACATTTACATTCTCCTCTGTCGCTCTAATCCTTATATTTGTTTTAGTTTCAGATTGACGGTTGGAACTACTCATTGTTCACCCTGTGTCTTCTCTTTGTTGGCTGAGGTTCATCCTCTACTAGTTTGCTCAGGAAGCGCTCACGGGAACAATATTCCCTGAGTTATCACATGCTCCAAACTGTCTTTATCCGTAAAAGACAGCTAGGATGGATATAAATTTTGGCTCATATCCTTTTCCTTTGCTTATCTTGTAGATGTTTCACTGACTTCCAGGAGTTTAATGCTTCTGCAGAGGAAACTGGGGCCAATCTGCTATTTTTCTCCTCCGAAGTGACTTGATTTCTTTGCCCAGATTCTCCATGAATTCCTTTTTCCTATCTTTTTTCCCTTGTCTTTCTTTCCTTTCTGCCTTTCTTTTCTTTTATTTCTTCCTTTCTTCTCTCCTTCCTTCTTTGCAACTGTCTTTTTCACAGTCCTTTTGTTAATTTTGAAGTAATCTCAAACCTTGGGCATTCCTGGTGGCTCAGATAGTAAAGAATCTGCCTGCAATGCAGGAGACCCAGGTTCCTGGGGCTCAGGAAGATCCCCTGGAGATAGGAATGGCTGCCCACTCCAATATTCTTGCCTAGAGAATTCCATGGACAGAGGAGTCTGGCAAGCTATAGTCCATGGGATCACAAAGACACAACTGAGTGACTGACACTTTCACTTTTCACTTTTTCAAACATTAAAAAAAAAAAAAAAGCTACAAGAACAATACAAACTCTTAGACCCTCTCCACACAAAGTATCTAAATGAGAACATTTTACTGTACTTTTCCCATCTGTGGAGAAATATTTTTCTTTTGACATGGTGTCTATCACCTCTAAATACATGTATGCATCCCAAAGATAGGGATCCTTCTTCTAAGTATAACCACCGTACAAACCCTTCCAGTCAAAAATTCAACACTGATATGGTACAGCCTGATCCACAGCCCCAGTCATATTTCTCCAGCTGTCCTAACAAAGCCTCCTTGCCCTTCCCAGTCTAGGATTCCATCCATCAACATGTATTCCACTTAGCTGTCAAGTCTCATCAGTTGCCTCCAATCTGGAGCAACCCCTCAGTTTTCCTTTGTTTCTCAAGTCCTTCAAAGCTTCAGTTTCAGCCCTTTCGTTCTGAAGGGCAACGGAGCATTCAGCGCTTCCCCGTGACCACGCATTCTTGGCGGGAATACAAGGGAAACGATGCTGTGTTCTCAGCGCATCACATCCAGGGTGCCCTAGGCCAACCCACTCCACCACTAGTAATGCTAAGTTTGATTATCTGGCCTAGGTAGTGGCTGCCAGGTTTTGCCTCTGACAATTTACCATGCTTCCACTGTATTTGATTACATTTTGGGGGGAAGCTATTCCAGTTTGCCAGAAACACTGTGTCTTATGAAATCTCCATCCACAAGACTTAGCATCCATTGACAACTCCTGCCTGTTTAAACTATCATTATGATAGCTGTCAAGTGACGAATATCTATTTCCATCATTCCTTCTATGTTTCTCAGTTGGCATTCTGCTATAAAGAAAATTTCCCCCCTCCCCCCCACTTATCTCTATCTATATATTGACTGATTCGTCCATCCATCCATCTATTCATTCATTTATAACATGGATTCCTATCTTATACAATAGGTTGTAATCTGATACTCATTATTTACTTTGATGCTCATACTGTCCTCAATTTGGCCTGTAGATACTCCAAGCTGGTTTCTCCAAGCTGGTTTCTGTGTCCTTCTGACATGTTACAATCTTTTCCAGACTTTCTGCAAAACAATATTTCAGGTTCATTTCACACTTTCTCTGCCCCATCCCTTAAATCAGCCATTTCTCTGAGGAGCTCCAGTAATTCCTAGTGGAAAATAGTACTTAGAGACCAGGATCTGAGTATTCAGCATGCAATCACTGCTGCTGCAGACCTGCTGCCTCCAGACCATCTCAGCAGAATGAGTTCGGAAACATATGTATGTATGTACACACATATATACACACACACATGGATACTTCTAATTCCATCCCTGCAACCCAGGTTCTTTCTAGCCCTCCCTCATTACTTGTTTATAAATCTTCTCACAAACAGTGAAAAACATGGGTCCAATTAGCCTCTCTCTCTATATTTACTTGCTCAATAAATTAATTCACTTGCCCCATAACTAATCTCCCAATCATCTGGCCACCTTCTGCGCCTGCCAGCTCCACACCTACTCTCTACTCTGCTGTGAAGGGGAGGAGAGGACATGGAAGACGAGGGGGAGGAGAGAAAGAAGGAAAGAAGGGACTGATCTCCTTTCTTAAATGCCTATAACTTTCTAAGGATACGTCTTGCTGTTAACTTTTCTGGGTAATTTTCTCCCAAAAGCCCAAGTTTGTGTTCTTTTAACATTTAGATATTAAATCTTCTTGTATCTCATGAAAGCTTTCTTAATCTATATTTTAAATATTTAGTCTATTCAATCGTTTGTGTTTTCCTTCAGGAACTTAAATGATGCTTCTGTTGGATTTCCTACATGT
Source organism: Neotragus moschatus (assembly GCA_006410615.1). NCBI lineage: Eukaryota > Metazoa > Chordata > Mammalia > Artiodactyla > Bovidae > Neotragus > Neotragus moschatus. Next base: position 113,278 of record SJYA01001694.1, on the reverse strand, counting down.
CTTCTACATTTACCTTTTTTTTTTTTTGAATCTTTATGAGCACTTCCCTTATTTCAATTGCATTATTCACTGTCCTCATTTCTATTATCTGTGTTCTGCACTGAATTTTCTAGTGTCTATTTTCCCTTGAGGTCCTTCCAACTTTATCTTCATTTCTGAGATAGATTTGCTTTTTTTCTCCTATTTCCTCCTTGAGTTCTGACAGCTCGTGTTTCACTACCTCTTGCCATCTTGTCATCCTTTCCAGAATTCTTGTTTCTGCTTTGTAGTTTTTTTTTTTTTTTCTCATAGAAATGATTGCTTCATTGGGTTCTTTAAATTCATGGTGAAATACCTCATTGTAATTATTTTCATCTCCTTACATTTACCTGGGAATGTTCCTTATTTGGGGTACTTTTTATGGCTACTGTTGATATTTTTTCACTGTAAAGTCTTTGCTCCTATTCTACCAATACTCTCAATTTCTCATTTCTCTTTTACTACTTACTGCTGCATGAGTGGACTTTCTCGGACCAGCTTTTTTGCAGGAAGTCCTTGAGGGACAGACAGAAGAACCAGGGTAACCCTTCACTATTATTAAAACAAACAAACAAACAAACAAAAACAGCTCTTTGTGGGAAGGGATAATGACTGGATGACTGGGAAGAGATAGAAGAAGATTTCTCGGGTGCTGAAAATGCCCTAGATCATGAACTGGGAGATGGTTACACAGTGTACACATATATAAAATTTTGTCAAGTTAAAAAATAGTTACATGCTTTATTGCATGTATGTTAGATCTCAAGAAAAACGTAGGTAAGAAGGAAGGGAGGGAGGAAGAGAGGGAGGGAGAAATTATGTTTTTCTGCTGCAACAGATATTAATTTCTGCAAATAGGCTTTCTGGAGGATCCTTTGTATCAACCCATCTCCTCTGCTTTTCTAAAGCAATACAGAGGACCAAGAGGCACCTTCTTCAGTTCGGCTCATGCCAGTCCCTGCTCGATATTTGCAAGTAAGGGATACAGTTGGGGCTCTTTAGGATGTCCTTGCACCTCCAGGACACATATCTTGCTGACACTGTCTGCCATCTGCTGCCCTGAGGCCCTCCCGCTGCTCTTCTAAACCTCTTCATATCTGCCAGTGGCCTCTCCCGAACCCAGCTGCCTGGGTAGCCCTTCCACATATTTCAGATTTCACAGATTTCAGACTATCCCTATTCTCTAATTCCACCTGAAATGACACTTTGCATTTTTAAGTTATTCTCTATGTTGCTTTTATAGAATATCCAAGAACGGAAAGCAAAAGAGGGTGTCTTACACGAACAATCACATGCTGGAAGTTCCACTTGCCTGTTCTACTGGGTCACCACAACATCTCAAATCTGTCACCCCATGAGCCTCAGTGTCCCCATCAGCAGAATGGGCAGAAGGAACAGCTGTCCTCCCAGCTCCTTCTGAAGATGATGAAAGCAGAGTATGGGAGGTGCAAATGTGAGGCAAGTCTCCCTGTGGTTAGGAAGGATGCTTTCCATGGTGCTGATCATCTTACCTCCCATCCTACTTCCCTTTCAGCACCAGCTCTTCTGTAGACCACCAGCCAGGGAATAGCTGGTTCTTTAAGACTAGACTCCAGACTCTCACCACCTCCCCAACACTACCCACACTCACACCCACAGACATAGCAGGTTCTTCAAAATACCAATTTGCTGGCTGCCCTGTCTCATCTCCCTGGCTGGCTGCAAAAGGAGCAGTAGGAATGTGCCACTACTTGGCACCATCCTCCTGGCTGTGAGCAAACACGGGCTCCCTCAGCCAGGTGGTGTGATTCAGGAAATACCAAACTCATGACCCCACGTGAACCCCAAAGTTTCAGCCACAGATGAGCAATGTCAAATCACCAAGGCCCCAGGACTCTGCCGTCACCGTACCAATCACAAACATCACCCTTAGTAATAGAAGTGGCAGATGGGAACATAAATTCTTCAAAAGCAATTTGCTTGCCAAGGACTAGGGAACATATGAATGAAGTGTGCACAGTAAATTTTTTCAAGTTGGGAGGCTGGACACGTCACTCGCTCAGCTATACAAACAGGCTCTAGAAGACCCGACCCAGTTTTCCGTCCAGCTGAAAACCTTCCTCACTGATTTCAAGGCAGATATAAAGGTTTGTTCTCTCTTCTTTCTGCTCCCCTTCAAGGAAGGCTCAGAACTACAAGCGTGAAGCGAAAGCAAGGCAACATAGGAAGGAACACTGGGCATACCATTTCTCCAAAAGAAGGAGGATAAAAACAACCCTTTGAAAGCATATGCCCTCATTCAGAAGGCTCTGTGGAATGGGAAGAGTTTCCTTGGGGAATGAGAACTATACAAGTGTTCATTGTCTGCATGCTCCATGATGGTTTTCACGGCTAGAGGGTGCAACGGGCCCCCCAACACCCCCCTCAGCTGCTCCCACCTCCCCGCTGAGCTCTACACTAGATGAAGGCCAATGTACCCAGCTTGAAACAGGCAGCATGCCAAGAGCTTGGCCTCAGTGCCACGAGGCCAGGTTCCAGGTAAGTTCCACCACCAGCTAGTGAGTACTCTTGTGCTGTGCTTAGCTGCTCAGTCATGTCTGACTCTTTGTGACCCCACTGACTGTAGCCTGCCAGGCTCCTCTGTCCATGGGGATTCTCCAGGCAAGAATACTGGAGTGGGTTGCCCTGTCCTCCTTCAGAGCAGCTTCCCAACCCAGGGATCGAACCCAGGTCTTCCACATTGCAGGTGGATTCTTTACCAGCTGAGCCACCAGGGAAGCCCAAGAACACTGGAGTGGGTAGCCAATCCCTTCTCCAGGGGATCTTCCTGACCCAGGAATCAAATCCAGGTCTCCTGCATTGCAGGTGGATTCTTTACCAACTGAGTTACCAGGGAAACCCTGAGTACTATTGCAAGGGTACCATCTCCCTAGTCCCAACATCTTCAGATGTAAGATGAGCAAGTGGGTCTGATAAACCCAAAGGCTCCCTGCTTCAACATGTGAGAATTCCAGTTTACTCCCCAGAGCCTGTCTGTTATGTCACTCCCAGCTCTGATCCCCCTAACCCCACACTGCAAGGGAAGGCCTTATGCTTTCTGAACCAGCCATGACTTCTCCCAGGCCTGGAATGCAGCTGTCGCCGTGGCAATATACAGCCATTACTTCAAAACCGACAGAGATGGCAAATGGCAGAGAAAATAAAATTCAGCAAACTCTTACTGCAAAACCAAACCCACAGATGAAGGAATGGAGGAAGTGACTGCCTAAGTAGCATTTCTCTAAATTGCCCACCTTTTGCTTCTCCACGAGAAACAGACAACAGAAGAAAACCACCCATGGAGTTGGAAAACACATCACCCCTTGTTCTCAGATGAATTCAGGCAGCTAATAGCGCCAATACTTTTAGAAAACCGAAGACAAGGAATCTCAGGCTTAAAAGGAGCCTGTCAGAATGTGAAATGATGCCCTTTCTCCCTCCTTGAAAGTGTAAACTGGTTTGGCCCGAATTATGTCCACTTAGGGCACAGTGAAAATGAAATACAATAAGTACACGTACACAGAGATGCTTGCACCCCGGCCTGGCCCCTCCATCCTCTGGCAGTGAGGACAGATTGGAATGGACGCGATGCGGTACAATCATTAAACATCTCTCCAGCTTATTTGTGTGCAGTGTGTCTCAATAATGTGTTATGAGGTGTGTTTGTAATTGGCTACTGCTGATAGCGGTCCTTGAGAGGGAAATGGAGTGTGTCTAAATGCAGACAAAGCTACTTAGCACGCCAGGACAAGATGGGACGCTCCTCACAAGGTCCAAATGGGATACTCAGGGTTTCTTCTACCCATAGCTGGGGAGAGAGAAGAAGGAATAATCTGTCTCAATTTTCTCAGCTCCAGAAACAATATTTATAAAATAGAAGGTGATTTCAGAGCTCATTTATTTTCCTGGTTCACAGTCCCCACTCTCTGCTGACATCATTTTCTAACCAATTTTATTTCCAACAATTGCAGGAACAGCCTCAATTCTACTTGAAATCATTAAAAACAAATCCATTCTTTCCTTGTCTTTGAGCCCCATCTCTTTAAAAAAAAAATGGTTTAATTTCTGCACTGCCTGTCTTTGAAACAATAATCCAGGTGTCTGAATTGCCAGACTCAATCCTTCTTTCTTCCCTTCTTACTTCCTCAATCTCTTTATTCATTATAGGTACAAAGAAGCACACAAATGTCTCCTCCTGGCCCCCATTTTCAGATACTCCATTCATCAGGTCAAAGGCTATCTACCCGCACTGACCCCAAAGAACACGCCTTCCACACACTGGGCGTCTTGGAAATTAAACAGGCCAAGGATTTAAAAAGTCATGCAAAGAAAGAAAGAACCCTGCTTCTTACCCAGAAGGCAATCTTTAATGAGCAAAACAAAAGCAGAACGGGAGATACCAAGCCTGGCGCTGGCTTCCATGAATACTGTGGCTGTGTGCTGGCAGAGGGAACAGTTAGCACTGTCTCCCCTGGGCTGAGTGCTGGGAAGGAGTGATTGCACACAGGCTAGGTGCTGGCCCTCCCTTGCTGTGTCTTTGCCCTGACCCCCTGCAGAACAGCCCTGGAAGGAAGACATGCTTTGTCTTAAGAAGAGCCATGTTAGCCCTGGCAACCATCACATTTTTTTTCTTAAGTGCTCAGAAAACCATCTGCTTGAAAATCTGGGGGGATTAATGTCAAGCTGATTGGTCTTTTTCTCTGAATGAGAAAACTGACTCACATCAACTCTCCCATAGGCACTCGATTCATAAGGGGAAAAAAAAATCTCCAAGTCAGATTTTCAAAGATGTGACTCAACCCGACTCATGTGGGTTAAGGGAACTTGGACTGTAACTCCAAACCCCTGAATGACTTGGAGTCAAGGACTTTAGTCCTCCCTGGTGTATGCAGGCCATCTGTAAGACACAGCTAGACAAACCATCCCCTCTCCCAGCAAAGCATGAGAACTGAAACCCGTGGGTGCTCCAAAGTCTCAAAGGAATAAGCCGAGGTGAGGCAAAAAACACACGCAGGCCCCCTGCTTCCTTTCTGAAGCCCCAGGGAACTGTCTAGGCTGCAGATGTGGAAATGCTATCACTGAGCTGCCCAGAAGGCAGACCCCAGGACTCTGCAGAAGCGACCCCCAAGGACATGTGGGCCTCCCAGCTAGGCTACCCTACAAGACTTCACAAGTCTCCAGGGATAAGGACCAGGGCTAAATTTTTATTCCCACAAGGCTGAGTTCCTCCCTGGACACACAGCAGATGTTCATCTAAATGCTTGTAGAATTTAATCTGTTCACTAAATCAATGGCAGGAAGGCCCCTCTCTGCTGGCTTCCAGGCTGGTTTGACTGGGACAGCTTTCCTGTCCACCCCCTGTGTGGCTTTCATCCAGGACTTCAAATCACAGCCTATCAAACCGAAAATAAACTATCATAGACTACCCAAAGCTCACCCTTAAACTTAGCCCTCTGGAGACTCCTGAAGTGTACCTTGAGAGCTTCTGTTTCTTTTTAAAATGAGGTAGGTTGAGGCAGGTAAGTTGATATTTGCTTAGGACGTTTTTCAAAGGTCCTTACCAGCTTTTGTCATTTTTTTCCATGCAAGAGGGAGTTTCAATTTGATTTTCTCTTCCTTTGACTACATCTGTTTTGCTTCTTTCTTCTATCTTATTTGCTTTTTATTTTTAAACTAGGCCACCAGAAGCACCATTAGCAACAGGACAGCCCCCCACACAGCTGTTGCCTCTACCAACGAAGCTGGGCACCTTCTCTCTTTACAGCCCTGTGTGTTTTCTTTGTCTTTTCTTCTTTGTATGCCTCCTTGTTCCACAGAGGACCTGAGCCACTATTTCGAGCCAATTCTGTAAAAGGCTGTCCTTGGGGAGACCGCCAGTGGTCACACTCCTGCCCATTCAGCAGAAGGTCCTTGAAACATTCCTCACAGAGGGCCAGCACAGGGCACAGGGTAACCAACGTACCATGGTTGCTTTCTTATTCCGACCACCATTTGAGTAAATTCTGGGCAAAAACCTATGCTTTTCAACCACACTATCACATGGGAGTTGGGCCTCCTGCCCAGCAAATAAATCATGCTGGGCATTTATTGACCTGTGACCTTGAACTAGTCACTTCACTTTTCATTCTCGCTCTTTAGGTAAACTGGGGAGACACTGCTTAACACAGATCATTGGGTGAAGAGTAAACCAGATGTGTGAGAGGGCACTAGGCACACTTTTTTGTGTGGAACCAATGTTTAATAAATTCTGAAAAACACGAGGATCTCTTGAATTCTTCGTAAGGTAGGCTTTGTGACAGGTCATGGTCTTCAAGGGAAAATGGCCAACATTCATGACCTCGCTCATATTCTAGTTCTCCAAACCTAAAAGGACTTCTGATAACATCTTGACCAAAGAATTTTCCAATGATTCAGGGTCCACTTGGCATCCTGTCCACTCTGTGGAACAAGATCCCATGTCATTCTCATTATCTACAACACCATTGAGTCTGGCCCTGATTCTACTTCAAACCTTCTACTTCCTGCCAGCTCCAATCACTCCTCTTTGATCCTCAGGCTACACCAAGTCCCCCTTCCTCTGAGAATCCCACCTCCATATGCTTCTGGAACTCTTACTTTGTGGTGGACTAAACAACCCCATAAGGAAGTAATTTTGGTCTAGATAATTTCAGCCAATCCAGTGGTATTATCATATGTAGCTACTATAAAATCACAGTAACATTTTCCAATGCATAGAAATTCTTTCAAAATAAAGTAAAACCTCCTCTCCTTGAAGGTGTGGTGGGGGGGGTCAGTGTTCAGTCATGTCCAACTCTCTGTGACCCTATGGACTGTAGGCACCTCTGTTCATGGAATTTTCCAGGCAAGAATACTGGAGCAGGGTTGCCATTTCCTCCTTGAGGGGATCTTTCCAACCCAGGGATCAAATCTGAGTCTTTTGCATTGGCAAGCAAATTCTTTACCACTGAGCCACCAGGGAAGCCCATCCTTGAAGATGGCAAGATACAAAAGTCGAGGCAAAGACTGTCTTCTCACCTTCCTCCTAGAACTCAACTGCTTCACAAAGAGACCTAAATTTCAGAACAATGTGCTGGAAAGTTTCTGAAAACTCACTGCTGAAAATTCAGGAGTTGATGAAGCAATTTTAGACAATGATCTTGAACATGCCCCTGCTGACAGTTGGAGTTGTCTCTCTCAATGCCAATCCGAATAACTGCAGGCTGCTGTCGTGAGCCTGGCAGTCGCTGAGGCCAGCACACAGGTGTGGTCTGGAGTCTACGATGAGAGAGACCTCAGGTCCTGCAGAACTGGATGGAAAAAGTGATGCACAGTTGAAAGAGAGTCTGGAGAGCAGCAGAAGAGAGGCCAGAGTGAGCTCAGAGCTCCCAAAATCCTGTGGGCAGCCTAGCCCAGAGCGGGATGGACCCCAGGAGCAAGGCAGCTCAGTTGGTGTGAGTGTTCTGAGAGGACCTCCTGCTCTGTGGCCCAGAGGAAGGGCTCTAAGCTGAACAGTCCTGCTAAGTCCCCTCTAGCCTGGAGCCAGAGCAGCTCAGGAGTTCATTCTGGTGTCTCAGGGAACTGGCTACCCGTCAGGTGGAACCATTCCAAAATATAGGAGCCAAGACTGTAATCCCATCACCGCTCTCTGCTGCTCTCACCTGAAGGCAGCAACTCATCCAACAGACAAAGGAAAAGAGTTGCCCACAGAGGGGACCCGAAGCCAGAGAGATGAATGAGCAGAACACAGAAGGGGAAGTCTGCTGATAAAACAGAGATGCTGGAGAAGGCAAGTGAAAGTTGCTCAGTTGTGTCCGACTCTTTGCAACTCCATGGACTGTAGCCTGCCAGACTCTTCTGTCCATGGAGTTCTCCAGGCAAGAATACTAGAGTTGGTAGCCGTTCCCTTCTCCAGGGGATCTTCCCAATCCAGGGATCAAACTCAGGCCTCCTGCATCACAGGCAGATTCTTCACCAACTGAGCCACAAAAGCCCAAGAACAACACAAACGAAAGTAACAGCACTTCCTGATGTTCCAACAGCACGAGAAAGAGAAGACTTTTTAGAACAGAAAGTCACAATTTTCAAAGTGAAAGTCTCATCAGACGAATGAATAAAGGAATAGCTGTAGTACTGTCCAGAACTGGGGGCTCAGAAGATCAAATAGAAAAAATAAAAAGAAATAAGAAATATACAAGAAACAACAATTAGGGAAAGGAAAAATTTGGATAGCAGATCTACTCTGAAGACCTAGTTTGTGAATAAGAGTAATCCCAGAAGGAGAAAAAGGAACACATTAAAGAGCAGACAAGAATTAAACAAATGAAAGACGAGGGCTTCCCTTGATGTCTGCAAATGGAACTGAGCTTCCTGCAGGAGGCTCGGGAAAGGACGTAACCCAAACTATGTTAAGGTCTGGAGATAAGAAGGAAATCTCACAGGCTGCCAGACAGAAGGAATAAGTAACTTACAAAGGAAATGAAATCAGCTATTAATTACCTGCCATCTGCAAAATGGGAACCTAGAAGACAGTGGGAAACCATCCACAGACTGCCTGACAGCTAAGCCAGAGGTTATCCCGTCTGTCTGACTGGAAGGATGTATGTGGATATGCAAGCATTCGTAGAAAATATAACCGACATACTCCATCTCAGGACGACACTCAGGTCAGAAAATGAATGAATTCAAACAGAAATCTCAAGATGAATGAGATGAAGAGAAAACAGTGGTGAGTGATGAACTATGTAATTTGCACAGTTGACTCTAAACAGATAATATAAAGTAACAAAAGTGACAGGAATACTTGAAAAAGAGACACTCTGCAAAGAGAAAATTGACATTTAGTTCTAGAAATGTTAAATTATCTTAGCAAAACCTAGAAGTTAGTGGTGGTGGGGAGGGGGTGAGTAAAATTCTTGTAAAGTTCCCCCCCTATTTAAGTGTGAGACAGAATAAAGCAGTACAAGTACTCTGAAAAGGCATCACGTATTAGATCGATAATAAATGAGTGAAACATTTTTTGTGGGGAAAACTCGTCTGTATCTTGATTTTATAGAAGTACTTATTTGAACGTCCTGAAAAAGAAGGTAACAGTCAGTGCTGATGGTAAAGTAAGATGTCCAGATTCAAAAAGGAAACAGAAATTGAAATAACAACTGGCTAAAATAGTGACAATAATAAAAAGAAAAAAAAAAAAAGAAGTAAATTTTCAATATATCAATTATTTCACTAATTATGATATGCTGAATATTCCTATTAAGATACTAACATTTTCAGATTGGATTGAAAAATGAAAATAGGTATTCAAGGGAATCAAGGGCTACCACTTAAGAAGTTAACAGCTTCAGAACTGAGTTTTTATGTATCCATTAAAATACAGATATGTCAAAGTTATTTAAACTATTATGTTAACTATTTAACATTTTAAAAGACACAAATCTCTCTAAGCAACTTTATGGAAGCAGTATACTCTTAAATTTGAAACCTGATGCTGCTGCTAAGCTGCTAAGTCACTTCAGTCATGTCCGACTCTGTGCGACCCCACAGACGGCAGCCCACCAGGCTCCCCCGTCCCTGGGATTCTCCAGGCAAGAACACTGGAGTGGGTTGCCATTTCCCTCTCCAATGCATGAAAGTGAAAAGTGAAAGTGAAGTCGCTCAGTCGTGTCCCACTCTTCGAGACCTCATGGACTGCAGCCTACCAGGCTCCTCCATCCATGAGATTTTCCAGGCAAGAGTACTGGAGTGGGTTGCCATTGCCTTCTCCTTGAAACCTGATAGAGTACCAAAAAAACTATAAATCAATCTAATTCACAAACATAGCTGTTAAACTTCCAAATAAATGCCAACAAATAAAATCCAGTAGCATAGATAAAAATAAACTATAACTATGAAGGGTTTATTCCAGGAAAACAGGGATGGTTCAAAAATAAAGAAGTCAAAATAATTCACTGCATCAATAAAACAGAAAAATTATGATTCAGTCAAAATGTAATTAAAAATCCAAAAATATTTCTAGTAAAAACCTTAAGTAATGCAGGAAACGAAAGGAAGCTACTATAGTATGATAAAGAATATTTCATAAACGTGAAATAGTAAATAATAAAATACTATAGCCATGTGCATCAAAATCAAGAGTCTTATATTGCCTTGGTATTTCATTTTGAATGTCCTAATGTGACAAAACAAAATAATGAAATAATCAGATCAATATTCAAAAAGAAGAGATAAATTTAATTCATTTTGATAATGATATGATTTTATGCCTAGAAAATCTAATGGAACTAATTAACACGTAACCTCTAGGTTTACTAAGAAAATTATGGTAAAAAGTACGATATTGGTATAGTAAGATAAATAGATCAAGAGAGCAGAGTTCCTAGAGTTAAAACTCAATGTTTAGTGGAGAAAATGATGACACTTAATTAATGATACAGATACAAATAACTATCCATTTGGAAGAAAATGGACTTAAATTCCTACCTCAAACTAGAAATTAACATCCAGATGCACTTAAGATTCAAAAGTTTTTTTGAAATTCATATAGAAGAGGAAATTTAGGATGTTCTATATACAACTTAGTAGTTAGGAAGATCTTTCTAATAAAAAAGTAAGACAGAACACTCATTAACTACTTTTAAAGACATATTTAAATATCGAAAAACAGGCAAAAAAATATATGGTAACATATACTATAAACAAAGTCAAAAGTTTAACAATTAACTAGAAACAAATCTGCACTACATATGACCAATAAACAGCTATCTGTAACTTTCATGCATTGGAGAAGGCAATGGCAACCCACTCCAGTGTTCTTGCCTGGAGAATCCCAGGGACGGGGGAGCCTGGTGGGCTGCCGTCTATGGGGTCGCACAGAGTCCGACACAACTGAAGCAACTTAGCAGCAGCAGCAGTAACTTACAAAGAACTCATTATTGACAACAAAAGATAAACAGCTCAGTGGAAAATGGGCAGAGGATATGAAAAAACAGTTCACAGAATAACAGATCCTTAAGACCAATAAACATGTGAGAATGTACTCAACCTCTCTAGTAGTCAGAGGAATATAAAATTACAATAGGATTCAATTTTACACCCAAAATGGGCAAAAGGAAAATGAAAACATTCATGCTAAAGGGGCCACCGGGGAAAGAATACTCACTTTGCTAGTGGAAATGTGAACTGCTACACTGTTTTTAAAAGCAATCTTAATATATCTATTAATATAAAAATTAGATTCCCTTTGACTCAGAATTCCCACTCTTCCAAAGCTATCCCATAGAAGTAAAAGCACCAATATGTAAGAATAAGTATACATAGATATTTACTGCAGCACTGTGTGCAGTGACAAGAGATAGCAGACAAGACAGACACCCACTGCATGGAAGGGCTGACTAGAATAAGCCTCTACCACGCACAGAACACTATTCAGTTATTTAAAATAATGACCTGAGGATTGCTAAGATACATGGTCAATGAAGAATAAGATACAAAGAAGTATGTATAATATAATCACTCTGTTTCTCTCCTTAATAATGATCAAAATAAATCAATAAATGTTTATATATGTTTACATACGGATTAGAAGGTGCACAGAGAAAGATATGGAAGTTTACACATCCACGTTGTTTAGTCCAGTTCAGTTGCTCAATCGTGTCCAACTCTTTGTGACCCCATGAACCGCAGCACACTAGGCCTCCCTGTCCATCACAAACTCCCAGAATTCACCCAAACCCATGTCCATCGAGTTGGTGATGCCATCCAATTATCTCATCCTCTGTTGTCTCCTTCTCCTCCTGCCCTCAATCCCTCCCAGCATCAGGGTCTTTTCAAATGAGTCAGCTCTTCGCATCAGNTTCTAACTGTTGCTTCCTGACCTGCATACAGGTTTCTCAAGAACCAGGTCAGGTGGTCTGACATTCCCATCTCTCTCAGACTTGTCCACAGTTTATTGTGATCCACACAGTCAGAGGCTTTGGCATAGTCAATAAAGCAGAAAGAGATGTTTTTCTGGAACTCTCTTGCATCCAAGTTGTTAGTTTGCTTATTTTAAAGTGGACGGGAGAGATGAGTGGAGGGCATTAGGGAGAAGATAAACCTAAATCAATTAATCAATTAATAGCAATGAGAAATACGTGGGCCCCCCTCGTGGCTCAGATGGTAAAGAATTCACCTGCAACACAGGAGACCTGGGTTCAGTCCCTGGGTGGGGAAGATCCCCTGGAGAAGGAAATGGCAACCCATTCCAGTGTTCTTGCCTGGAGAATCCCAAGGACAGAGGAGCCTCGTGTGCTACAGTCCGTGGGGTCATAATGAGTCGGACATGACTGAGCTACTGGACTGAACTGATCTTGCTTTTAACAAAACAGCATGCTACTATGGACAAAAGTTTGAATCCTTTTTTTTTTAAATTTGGCACATCACATGTCCACTGTGTTAGGTCCTCCCCTAGTCTAGTTTCCCAAGAAGATAATCTGGAGAGAGATATAGTGGATTAGCCATGCATTTCAGCAAATGCCAGCAGGGAAGGCATCAGACTTTGGGTTACCTGGTATATATAAGAATAATGAAGTCTCCCTGGCCTTGATCTCAATCCATCCTCCTGGTAACACCAGCCAGGATGTTTTCACTTCTTCATCCATCAATGAATACACACAGACTCAGGTCTTCTGAACTCAGAAGACTTCACTATTCTAGGTAACTTTTGGCCGTGGCCCTGCCAAGACCTCATTCAAGACGGAAAAGATAACTTCGCCATGAGGCGTTTCTCTAAGAGCAGCTACATGAACTAAAGATGAAAATAGGTGGTCAAGAAAAACCAGAATCAGCCTTGACGAGAAATACAGAACACAGCAGCTCTCATAGGCCAGGGAGTAAGAGAAAGGGAATGCCATGTTCAAGCTTCATGGAATTGCCCCTTTAAGAGCAATTAATGCACTCCAAGCAGTTAAAAATTCTTAAATTATAAAACATATCTTGAACAAAGTCCCCAGTGAGTAGACTATAACATTCCCAACTGAAGAGATCCATTTACTTTCATACACATTCACATCTGAGAACAAAAATAAGCAAATGGCTTTATTTTCAGACTCTTCCGCCATCTGGGCTGCTTCTGGTTTGCATGGACTTCTGGTCACTCCTGCTGAGTCCCACTAACTTAGGAAGAACTTCTCCACTCCTGCCACCCACACAATCGCCCTTTCTCTAAATTCCTTCAGAATTTCTTCTTGTTCTGCAGGAAGATATCCTAGATTTGCCGCTGCATTGTGCTGGTCATGTCCCCCAACTGCACCCTAATACACTAGAGTGGTAGAATAATGTACCAGGATCCTCACTTGTATTCATCCTCACTGCATTCCACCCACTCACCCTCACCCCAGCCCTGTGCCAGCCCCCAGCCTCAGCATATAACCCAGACAGGACACTCCCTCCCTCCCAGGGAAATGGTACATAAAAGCTTAGGTATGTTGAAAGAATGAGTAGCCCAGAAGGTGATGGAAAAAGGGAATTCCTCCAGCTTGGCAAGATAACAAAGGTAGCCAGTCCTGAAAGTGGTGGGTACCCCAGGGACAGCAAGGTCCAAGAGGAGTGGCTGTGTGATGCCCTTAGGGAGGCTGGGCCCGGGGCACCAGGCTCCCAGCATGACAAGGAACCCACCAGCCTGACAGCGTTATGATGATGTTACAGACATGACCGGGATGCTAAAAGGGTCCAGGCTCTTCCCATGTCACCAAGCAATGAGGAAGTCTTCTCGACCCTTATGAACCTGTGATAGATGTGTGATCCCCACTTCAACCCAAGGGAATGGGAGGTCAGAATCAGGCCGAATTCAATAAATAGGGAAATATGGCACTGACTCCAGACCCCAATCCATGAAGTATGATTCACACTAGCTTTTTGTGAGCAAGAGTGTTGTCATCTGATACAAGGCTTCTCAAAGGCTAATCGCCCAGATACCACCTGAACATCTTGTTAAGATGCAGATTTTTCAATCAGTAGCTGTGGAGTGGCCTGAGAAACTGCATTTCTAACAAACTACCACCAAAACACACGAGAAGCAAAGGTCTAAGGCAGGAGTTAGCAAACTTTTCCTAAAAAGACAGTAAAAATTTCAGCTTCGTGGCCCACCTAGTCTCCATCTCAGCTATCATCTCCGCCACCCACAGGCAGATGAGAGCAGCCACAGACAACACAAAATTGAGGGTGATGGTTCCCATAAGACTGTATTTATGGACACTGAAATTTGAATTTCAGATAATGTTCATGTGTCACAAAATATTTTTCTTTCTAGTTTCCTTTTTTCCCCAATCACTAAAAATATTTTTTAAAAAACATTCTTAGCCCACAGACTAAGCAGAGGAGAAGGTGGGGTCTGAATCTGGCCCATGGGCCAACCCTGGTCTACAGTGTCCAAAACAGTATAAAAGCCACAATAGGCATCCTTGACTAAATTAAAGTGGGTTGCTCAGTTAGCCTATTTTTCTATCCCGAGACTGGTTTTCCTTTCCCATTATCCTTCCACTAGTGCTGTGCTTTTCAAAAACCAGACACTTTGGGGACAAGTGGGCCCTGGCAAATGGACTTCTTCAAAACTCACTGAACTGACTTTAAAAGGCCGCCCTAAATCCTTCTACTTCTAATAAGAGGCCCTGTGGAATAACAGGTTCCTGTTTTAGTGAAAGAGCTTTAAGGAGGAGATTAAACTTCAACCACAGTTTTCTGAGCTAACAGCAGACTGACATGATCAGGGGAAGAAATTCAACCTTGCAGAACAACTAACTGCTAGTAAATTCAAAAGCAATTGTCTCAAACTTCTATCTGGCAAACCCGTGTAAAGATTCTCTCCATTTCCCTCAGCCGTACATCCCATTTTAACGCAAAAGACAGAAAAGACTTCCAGCCATCTTGCAGCCCCTTTCACCATTAAACAGCCATCCCAGGGCCACAGTTCTATCTTTCCAGGAATAAAGCAACATACCTTAAAGTCCAAGAAGGAGTCAGGGCTCTAGAGACAGAAATAGCCAGGCACCAGCTGGGGGCCACAGGGCTGCACTCGACTATTCTTTAAGAATTCATCCAGGGCAAGGCAGGCAGAACCAGGCTCAGTCATCTCCCACGCCCTGCACAGCACTTCGTACCCAGCAATGCCCATATAGGTTTGCTGGATGAACAGATGAGCTTGACCCCGTGGCCTGGTGCAGGGGAACTGGCCCACTCTGTCTCCCCCTGTTTGACAAGCCTCTCTCCCCATGCTGAATGGGTGCTCAAAGGGAAATACTCCTTCAAGGAGATCATTGTCTTTCTCACTTGCTGACTCCTTCACTGGCACCCCTGCATCAACCAGGCCTGTCTTGGCTCCAACACTTACGAGCTCTGTAGACTTAGGCAAGTTCCCACTGGATGCTATAAAACCTCAAGTTCTTCACTGGTAAAATAAGAGTAATCAATACATCATCCAGAGATAATATTCAAAAGAGAATATCTGAACAATCTCTATGGCTCAGACACTGTTTAATCAGAAAGGTGCCAGTCTAAAACACCAAGTATGACTGTACTGGCAAGTACCAGCTAAATCTCACCTGTCTGTCTTGCGGTAGGCCTTGGAAAGAACGAATACTTGACACAGATAGAGCAACTTGCATTTCTCCTGATAGGCAGCTGTTCACACCTCTCCCCAAGGAAGCTTCTCCCTCCTAGCTTATAATGGTGATCACAAACAAGTTCCATCACTAGCACTTCCTGCAGGACTCCTGACAGTCACTTTCACCACTTATTGAGGGTGTGGCCAGAGCTGCCCTCTGACTCCTACCATAGCCAGCTGCCCCCTGCAGACCTCCCAGGGGGCTCCCAAGGGCTCTTCCCACATGGTCCTACCCACAGAACACACATCTGCCCTGGGCACAAGATAACTAGAATCTCATTCTACTGGGAATGCATTGCCAACCTACTTGTAGGAAGATGGCTTACTTGCTGGGGAGGGTGGGAGCAGACACTCAAATCACCCAAATGCCCAGCCCATCTCCTCAGATGGGGAAGACAAGGACCAAACCTTAAAGTACCACAAAAAAATGAACTGGCTCATTTCTTTGGCAATTAACTCCAGCATGTATTTGACAGGGAAAAACGTACACTCCCTTGTAAAAAGAAAGTGTGAAAGTGAAAGTCGCTCAGTCATGTCTGACTCTTTGTGACTCCGTGGACTGTAGCCCACCAGGCTCCCTGTCCATGGAATTCTTCAGGCAAGAATACTGGAGTGTGTAGCCATTCCTTTCTCCAAGGATCTTCTCAACCCAGGGATCGAGCTCAGGTCTCCCACATTGCAGGCGGATTCTTTACCATCTGAGCCACTAGGGAAGCCCATACATCCCCTTACCCCTTATAAAGACGTTGTGCCCATTGGGAAAGACCTGGATCCTGCTCTGGAATAACGCTGACTTCTCCCCTGAAAACACCTAGCATGTCTCACACAGGGTCTGACATGTGACACTCAATTTGTCAGCATTCTCAGCCCCTTTTGAGATTGGAAGGAAACAAGAAAACCACTTGGTTACAGCTGAACAGACAACGATGCTTAATATGACTGGGGAAAATGGGAAGTCTTGGCACAGAAAGGGAAGAAAGGAAATTGTACATTATAAAAAGGAATATATATTTAAAAGTAGGGAATATCATAAATGTGGCTTATTCATGGTTAATAGCAGGTATTTGTTTTTGGTGCTAATAATCTAATTAGTAGTCAATCCAGAGTATCCTTTATTATCAGCTGATCCATAATTACTGCTCCATGCTGAGTATTTTCCCGGCACATGATAGCTTTCAACTCCTCAGTACAAACAACCAAATAATTGGTGCTATTATGCTGAATACAGGACTATTCCTCTCCGAGGGGTGCTGTGGGGGAGGGGTTGTTTTCCATTCACGACAGCCTTTGCATTTTCAGCATCTGTTGATTAAGTCTATGCCATCCCCTCTTTAATCAGTCTGGAGGCACACCAAAAGCTCCTTCACACTCTCAAGAATGTGACAGCTTGAAGACAACCTTTTTTAAAGTTTAACCCTGGGACCAGAAACATCTCCAGTCCTCTATAGGTTGGACATGTTCACAAGGGATAGCAAACAAAGCTGAAAGCACAGTATATTTCTCTTTGAAAGTGTTGTAAAGTTTCTCCTTGCCTATTGTTTTAAAATGACTTGTCCTGGAAGAGATAGATTCTGATATAAACTATTTCGTTCAACAGCTTCTGATCTCAACAAGATGTGTGTAATTCTAGGAAGCAGAACAAAGCCCAGCTATAATGACAGGTTGCTAAGGGGAAGATATATTCAGCATCTCTTTTAGGAGACCAGATTTGGTGTGACTGTGAAGGGAGAGAAAGAAGTCGGGGTGAGCATGGTGAAGTGGGAAGAGGTGGGTTCTGGAGCCAGACAGATCTGGGTTGGAATCCACTTCCTCCAGTGGTAAGTGGCATGACCTTGGGAAAGTCACTTAACTTCCCTAAGCCTTGATGTTGCCCATCTGAAGAACAAAGCTACCGATGCCTACTGTATAGGGCTCTTAGGAGGACAGATGTCTGACACAGGAAGCACCTGGAACTCACAGGAGCTCGGGTTCTTAGTTCTCTGCTCTTTTGCTGGATGGGGGTGGCAGGGAAAGCTGGTTTTCTGCAAGCCAGTAGCTTATGCCATATAATTCCATCACTGTAAGTAGGGCCTTCCTGGTGGTTCGATGGTATAGAATCCACTTCCCAATGCAGGAGACACAGGTTCGATCCCTGGGTCAGGAAGATCCTGACCACTCCCATATTTTTGCCTGGGAAATCCCATGGACAGAGAAGCCTAGCGGGCTGCTAGGCTATCCATGGGGTCGCAAAGAGTCGGACAGGACTGAGCAACTAACCAACAACAAATGTAACTAAGCTTCCACATCTTAACCATAAAAAGGTAGATTTCAGCCCAGATTCACTATGGAGCAGCTCCAACAGCCGAATTCCTACTGGCAGTCCCCATTGCCTGGGTCTCCTTTAGAATTCCCCTCCGTTATCCATCTTCTTATGATTCAGCAACTAAAAGGTTAACTCTTCCAGGTATGGTATTTTGGATGGCTGGTACCTGTACCACACTAGCTGTGAAACATCTCCCTGTATGTAAAAGGGAGTAGGAATTGGGAAATTGGGAAGATCTATCAAGACAGTTCTCCATTCAGAAACAGAAGCCAGTGGCTACAAGAAGAATGAAAACTTCTGCACCCTGACCTCAAAGGAGGTGCTAATACCCAGAGTCAGAAGCCACCCACTCAGTTCATTCTTTTCTTTTCGAAGGCCTTACTGAGGTGGCATACACAAACAGAAAAGAGCAAGCATTCAGTGAATTTCCACAAAGTGAACATACTCAAGTTACAAGCACCCAGATCAAGAAACTAACAGGGTACCAATTCCCCAAACACAACCTCTCCGCTCCCCTGCCCCACAGTTTCCCTTCTGGTCACTGAGGCCAACCAAGCTGACTTCAAACACTACAGATTAGTTTAGCCTGTTCTTGTACTTTAAGTAGAATTCCACAGCCAATTCATCAATCAGGAAGATCCGCTGGGGAAGGGAGGGCTACCCACTCCAGTATTCTTGGGTTTCCCTGGTGGCTCAGCTGGTAAAAAATCCTCCTCCAGGGCAGGAGACCTGGGTTCGATCCCTGGGTTGGGAAGATCCTCTGGAGAAGGGAAAGGCTACCCACTCCAGTATTCTGGCCTGGAGAATTCCATGGACTGTACAGTCCATGGGGTCGCAAAGAGTCGGACCCGACTGAGCACGTTCACTTTCTTCCCACAGCCTGAAAGCTGAATCTGGCCTGCCACCTGTCTCAGGACACCCTGCAAAGTAAGAATGGCTTTTACATTTGTAAATCTTTAACAATCATGCCAAAAGAGGTGTATTTCGTGAAATGGGAAAACTACATGAAACTCAAATTTCAGGGTCCATAAATAAAGTTTTACTGGAACACAGCCACACTCATTTCATTTGCATAATGTCTTTCACTCCACGATGTCAGAGTCAAATAGTTAGAACAGAAACCATACAACCTAAAAAAAAAAAAAAAAGATTCTGAGCACATCCCCAACATACGAACCTTCAAACTGCAAACTTTCAAAGATGCGAACGTGCATTCCATCAGTGTCAGGCATGAGTGAAATGGCAGCCTGCCCTCTGTCTCCTGTTGCTGACGGTCCTTCAGCTCTACCTTCTCCCACCTCCTCTCCCCCCTCCAGCCAGGAAATCTTGCCTGTTCACTCGATGCCAGCCTCTGTATGTCAGTGGTTGTATACCGTGCTTTTGAAAGTACTGTACTGTAAGATTCTCTGTCTCTTTGGTCGCTAAATTATGTCTGATTCCTGTGATCCCAGAGGACCCTTGCCAGGCTCCTCTGTCCATGGGATCCTCCAGGCAAGAATAGTGGAATAGGTTGTCATTTCCTTCTCCAAATTAAAACTGTTTTATTTTTGTGTGGTTTTTTTTTAATGTATTATTTGTGTGAAAACTACTACAAACCTATCATAGTACAATACTATATAGCTGATTATGTTAGTTGGGTACCTAGGCCAACTTTGTTGGACTTAGCAATCAAACTGGACTTATGAATGTGCTCTCAGAATGGAACTTGTTTGTATATAGAGGACTTACTGTATCTGGCCCTTTACAGAAAAAAAGTGCTGACTTTAATTGGAATGCAAGGCATTCGTTTTAGCAGAAAAGCTAAAACCTGAAGCAAAAGCCATAATCTCAGTGTTAAGAGAGGCAGGGAGAATTACGGAGTTTATCTGATCCAGAATTAAACAGATGATTAGAAAACCATCAGGACTTTTGAGCAGAGAGAGAAAATACCAGAGTTCTCTAGGTTTACGTTTCCTTTCATTCTTACTCCAAGCATATCCTTAAAAAATATTGTCCCCATTAATGTTGCCATGCTCTGCAGAAATGCACAAGAGTGGAAAAGTCATGTTTCTGCCCAGGATCCCGCAATACAGACTGTGATGTTCAGGCCACATCACAAAAGCATTACCATGAGCTCTCTAGTAGCTCACCAGAATTGCAGACAAAAATACCAAGAAGATATCAGCAACCTCCTGATTTTATGCTGTCATAACTTTAAGCATATACATGGGCAGCAACTCCCTTACTTACACCCAGTCCCCAAAGCAGCCACCAAATGGCTGAACCGTGGCCCTTCAGGGCTGAAGAGCACGACGCAGGCAGGGCACCCTCTATCTTTGAGCCGTGAGGCTCTCTCAGGTGTTGCTGGGTACCTTCCAAAGTCACTTCCCTGGAGTCACTCCCCCATTTACACGCCTCACATTTCAAATAGGATGTACGTCTTAGGTTCTTTCAAATGACATTTTTCCTCTTAGAGGAGAATTGCTTCTGATTGTTTAAGAACCACATTCATCACGAACCGGATACAGATCAACAGTTTCCGTCTTAATTGCAGGATCCCATTGACTTCTGAGTTGAGCAGCCTCCTGAATGACAGCAGAGCTTCATTTCCTGCTGTCAAACCTTGCCAGTCCTGGGTGGGGGTTTGGGTTGGGGGGGTGGTCATTAATAGAAAGACAGAGCCCCACTTCTCCCAGGACCACGAGTCTGCCAGTCCAGCCCAGGATCTTCCCCAAATCACCTGCAGTATGTTTCTGTTGGGTCTGAGACTGAGTTAAACTTGGCCTGTCCTGGGAGAAAACCCAAAGTCCTAGTGGCCCTTCAGAGACAGGTTGTAGAGTTCCCTTAACCTGACCCACCATTCCCCTTTACGCGCAGAAAAGCAATGCTGGTGCTTTATCCAAGGTAGAGAGATCATTTTTAAGCAAGAGCAGGAGCTTTTTGTCCAGACCAAAATATACACAAAGCACATACACATATAAAAGAACTGCCACTTCCCCTGGAAAAGGAAGCTAGGCGGACATTGAGCATAGCCATGATAGAAACAGCACAGGCTTTGCAGTCAGAGGAGTGAGTTCAAGGCCACGCAACGGTTGGGCGAGCTTGCCTGTCTCCTCCCTATTGTAACCTCAGTTTTCATCCTACTTCAGAGAACGAGGGTTACAATAACACCCACCACACGTGGTTGAAGGAAGAATCAAAGCAGGCATTTGTGAATAAAAACGCTCTGTGAACTCTAACATCACATGAAGAGGAGGAGGGAGGAAGGTCTCTCTTAGCCCCCAGTTTCTGATTCACCTTTAATCATTCAGGTCTTTGAGCAGTCCCTCTGCAGGTGAAGACCACCAGCCCACCACAATCAGGACCTGTCAATTCAGCACTCAGCTGGCAGCTATCAACTGCCCGTCTATTAACAGCCAATTATCTGGGTGGCTTAATTAATCCATGGACCACATGGTCTGATCTCCCAGAGATCCTAGAAAACAATGAGCCTGAAACACGAATGCCAGCTAATTTCTCAATGACCATCAAGGAGTTTGGCCTCCACTATGCCTACACATTGCAGCTGCAAGTGTTGGGAGCATAAATATTGATCGGCTCAGTCTCTCTGTGGCTGGGGGGTGGGGGAAATTAACGATTAGAGTGCTCTCAGAGGAACAACAGGAGCTACATAAATCCTCAGCCTGGGCCATTAGAGGAAAAAAAAAAAATCCTAATTTCCAAACCTTAGTGAGGACTGAGGAAAGGGACTGATTGCCTCTTGGGAAAGAGCGTGTCAGGATGGGGCAGTCCTACCTACCCTGGAGACATTCCTCACGCTCTCCTGGCCGTGAATGAGATGCAAATTGGGTTCAAACAATGTGACCATTAGAAAGAAGCAGCTGGGTGGTGGCTCTCTGGCTGGGCACTCAGATCCAGTGGCAGGAACAAGTGCCTGTGCTGCTTGCCCCTGCATTTCCTTGAAAGATCTCTGTAGTGCTCACAGTTAGGAAGACAAGTGATATGAGGAGAATTTAATTATTTTTTTAAGTGCCTAATCTCGTTTCTGGGAAATGGTAGGCAGAAGAGACTCTGTACTTGAAATCAGCATTGTCTGGAGGCAGTGGTCCGCTGGCCCCTTAATTCCAGCCAAGAGGGTTTGTGCTGATATAGGGTGTCTGAGCAGAATGGCTCAGGGTGGCCAGAGCAGCCACGTCCCTCCTTCAGAAAGAACTGCCTTTGCATCCAGACCAGCAGCTAGGCAAGCCGCTCCTGACCTTGTTCGGAGCCTGCAGGAGGTAGTAGGCTCCCAAGCCTCCAGACTTCTTTCCACGACTCCTGACCAAGTGCCCTGTGCCTCTCTGCTCCAGGGCCCTCTTGCTTCCCAGAAAATGTGAGTAAGAGAAGGAGAAAGAATGTGATAAAGGGAGGAGAGAAGTGATGGAAAGGAAAGCAGGAGGAAAGAGGACTCCCTGGGAGGCATACATACATTCCTCTCACTGTAGACGTATCTCCTTTCCTCTTGCCATCAGCTTCCTAGTGTCCATTAGGTCCTGTGATGGAGGCAGCTGCTACCGAATGCAAAGGCTGCTGCCCCAGAAGGTCATCTCAGGCCATTTATCCTCAAATACCAAAATGCCAGAGCCAGCAAATTTCAGGAGCTTCTGCAGAATTCCCCAGGGTACCAGTGTACACGTGAGTGTGCATGCGCGTGTTTTTCACTGTCCCAAAGGAGCTCTTTCTTAATCAGCTCAACATCTCAGGACTCAGAAACTGATTTAGTGTTTGGTTAATCTAGCGTTTCTGGTAAAATAATTAAAAGATAAGTAATAGACTCAGAGTATCCGTGGTATAATTATTTAAAGCCATGAGGTTTCACTTCAGAGTTATTCACAAGTAACGCAAAATGACTCAGACTGCTGGCAAGGCAAGTGGGAGATGGATAGATAAGGCTGTAGCGTGCTGCTCCCATTTCACAGATGATGAGAATGAGCCCAGAAAAGACTATCTGAGTGATCCCTGGCACCACCAATGGCAGAAAGAGACACCTGGGCTGCCAGGTGTATTAGAAAAACCAGAAGGCAAACCCACATTTGACTATGACATGATGGGAGCTGCCACGAGAGGGCTGGGGTCTCCATTTTTCAACTCTTGTGCCAGTTGAGTCTCTGGGGTCCAGACAAGGAGGAAGGCCAACTACCCAGCTCCGGGTCCCTGCGGGCAAGTGGGAAGAGGCAGCAGCCAGCTGTAGAGACTCACTTCCCCAAACAGATGGTGGGTCTATAACACTGGTCTCAAGTGGAATGTGCAAAAGTCATAACAGGGTTCACAGACGCCCCCAGAGAGGGGAGCTGGGGGTTTGTCCCTACTTTCTAATTCAGATTCCATTTCCAAAAAATACATCAGGGACTTTGAAATGCTCTGGAAGAATGACATAACTGTAAAAGTTAGTAAACAGAGGCACAGAAACACATTTCATCAATTTCAAAATTTGTTCCTGGGTGCCTGATAATGCATAAGACTATTTTGGAAATTTGGGATGGAAGAGGTGTGGGAAAGGATGTAGGCAGAGGAAGCAGACGAGATGGCATGTGAACCTGGCCCTGTAAAGATCCTGGGCCTTAGGCATCAGCCAAGGGCAACCTCATTCTGTCCCTGTTGAGCTAATAAATGACCTCTTATGAATGGAGATTAGCACTTTTAAATGATACAAACAGATGAGCAACCTTGGAAAAGGGTAGTCTCTGGACAGGCTGGGGAAGCTTGTGACAGAGACATTAATTTCTCTTTCCTTTCTGGTTTTGTCCCTGTGTCTTCTCTGATTGCAGCAAGTATCATTCTGGGCCTCCTGGAAATCTTGAGACAGGGATTCCTGGTCTTTGTTTCCAAAAGCACCAGGCAACTTAGGAGAACAAGGGTTTAGGGACAGAGAGGGAGAGACAGGTCCCCAGAATGACCCAAAGAGATTCCCTTAAAATAGATCCGTAGGTCCCTGGGATGCGGCCTAGGGGAGAATACCAGCTGGGACAAGGATACATCCCCAGGTGGGCCAAAAATGACCCAGGGAAGAGAAATTCCCACCAGCGTGATGGGGCTCATCAAGGCAAGAGAGGAGTACAGGGGAGCTCAGGGTTTGGTTTCTTTTTTGGGAGGTGGGGGGCGGGGGCAGTGGTTTGTTTTGTTTTGCTTTAAGCTTGTTAATATCTAGAAAGCAAGGCATGCTATTTCTTGAAGACCTGGAGTTCTAACCTGCTAGTCTTGTATTTCCCAGCTTCTCATGGTAGCCACATCTGGGCCACGAAGGCAGCATCATCCCCACCACCTTCTCCAGGAATTGCCTTAGATGGGAAATCAGCACAGTGCCCAGCGTGGGCACCAGCACACGCAGGCACGAATGTTCACGAAGGATGAAGGTTCATCTGAAAACAGGCTGTTTCTGGTTGTGCCAGAGTTGAAATTCCGTGAACAGAATCTAAAATATCCCCACGGAGCTTCAGCAGATTATTAGGGTCTCTCTCTGAAACTGATGAATTTGTGTGTGTGTGTGGAAGAAATTAGCTAATAAACGAGGAATACAATAACAGTGTCATATACATAAGGCGTGTGCAGTATGCAAATATTACAGAAAACAAGCTCCTTTCTGACTGTATTTGCCATATTTCTAGCACAGCACAAATACATTTACATGGGCCCGAGGCACTTTATTCAAAGCCTTTACATTTCCAATACCTTCCTCCAAAAGTACCCTCAGGTCTCAAATTCTTCTTTTACTAAAGCCGTAAGCCCCTGGCCTTGCAAAAGGCAATGGCACCCAACTCCAGTGTTCTTGCCTGGAGAATCCCAAGAACGGGGGAGCCTGGTGGGCTGCCGTCTATGGGGTCACACAGAGTCAGACACAACTGAAGCAACTTAGCAGCAGCAGCAGCAGCAAGCCCCTGGCCTAAATTTAGTTTCTTGAAAATAAGAGAAAAATTTGCTGTTTTAAAAAAAAAAATTCTGTCAGTTATTGTATAATTCTCCAAATAGCAAACAAATGATAGAGGAGTGAAGAAATGGAAACATTTTTCTGTCTTTTTCTTTTTTAGTGGTACAGTACTTATTGCTAAAATCCTGTTTAAATGAAAGCATCAAGCNGCCCCTGGCCTAAATTTAGTTTCTTGAAAATAAGAGAAAAATTTGCTGTTTTAAAAAAAAAAATTCTGTCAGTTATTGTATAATTCTCCAAATAGCAAACAAATGATAGAGGAGTGAAGAAATGGAAACATTTTTCTGTCTTTTTCTTTTTTAGTGGTACAGTACTTATTGCTAAAATCCTGTTTAAATGAAAGCATCAAGCTTGTTACATGATTTTCAATTAGGAATTAGAGCTTTGCTGAATTTGGGGATGGGAATCCCCATAAAAATCAAATCAACATTGAAAAGTAAAACTTAAAGAAATCTTTATTTGAGCTATTAATAGAACCAGCCCTTCTTGAAACTAAGAAAAAAACCCAATTAATTTTCTTAAACCAAGAGTGCAGCCTGGCTTCTCCATATCACTTGAATTGTGATGGGGCATAGGTTTTATTTTATTATCAGGCCCACTTTGGAGAGCCCACTGCCAGGTGAGTGAGGATATGTCCTAACACTGAGGAAGAGAGTCAGGGCCTAGTCCCCAGCAAAGGCAACTGGCTGCCTGGAATGGACAAGCTGGGAAGTCCCCAGCCAAGGAGCCTTGGCTGCAGGCCTCTTCTGTCCAATCCCTCCACCATTTCAACTTTTCTAAATATTTCAGAGAGAAGGAGCCCACTGCTCTTGCTTTGGAAAATAAACTGACCCCTCTACCACACTGGGAAGAGCCCTAGGCAGAGGCCCCATGGCTTCAGACACATCCAAGGCAAGAGCTCTCCCCAGGACTGGGCAGAGCGTCGTCTAGAGAAACCTGGGATACTGAACTCACCCAACAACCAAATTTTTTGCCCTACAATAGACAAATCTCCTTGGATAATTCTTACTGTTGAGGAAACAATCTCTGCCCTGGCAAATGATTCCTAGACCATGGATGCTGCAACCACCCAATGCGCTGCAGCCTCCCAGTAGGGTTCACTCTGTCCAGCCAGAAGCGCTTCCTCGGCCCAGATGGCTTCCTCCATGGGTAGGGCCGGGTTCCCTCTGAGATGGTTTCCCCACAGGTTGCACCAACCTCCCTGGAGCTCCACAAAGACCAGCACCTAGGGATGAGTCATGAAGTGCTTGGAAAGTAGGTGGGCACCCTGCAGCTGTAAACATCCCTGGCCTCACCCCATCATCCCCTAGCAAAGACCCAGGCATCCGGGTGGCTTGTGGCAAGGAAGGAGCACAGGGTTTGGGTGGTTGCCAGGATGATCCACCTCCATTCTTGTGCTGATGCTGACACTTAATAATAGCCCTGCTATATTGGGCCAATTGTTTAACCTCGTTACTCAATCTCATGTGCATTAAAGTATGATCTGCCTTATTGTCTGTGGTCATTGTGAAGCTTAAATGAGCTAATACATGTGAAACGGAGTTTGTGAATTTGTAAAATCCAATGCAAATGCTAGCTATTGTTATTTCACATGAATGCACATGCTCACAGAAGCTTGGACCACCAGGAACTCAAGAAGAATGAAATTATTCGGCCATATTTACACGGGGCCCACTGAACCACAAAAAAACCCCATAGACTTGCTATTCTTCATCTAGCTTCCAAAACCATCCATCAATAGGCTACTTCAGATTCACATGGGGCCCTTGTAAAATGTATATATATATATACTGATTCTAGGACCTTCTACCAAAACTCACAGAATCATAATCTCTGCAGTAAATATAAAAACGTGTATATTAAACGAGCTCTCTTAGGTGGTTCTGACATGGAGTCAGGTTTGGAATCCTACAGCACTCCTTGGGACCCAACATGCAAATTTCCTGATAGATCAGTGATGGGAACAACAGTTGTGGCACTGAGGACCTCTCTCTGTCTCTCCATCCCTCCCCTCAGACACATACGCACCAAGATACAGAGGGGTGTTCATCCACTAGACACAAAATACACCCACGAATATACACAACATATATAAGTAGACACACAAAGTCGTAATACAGGTGAAAGAGAGAAAGAAGAAATAGACTAACAAGAAAGGGTGACCAACAATAAGAAGTATCAAGATTGTTAAAGTCTAAAGAGTTCACG